>JTDE01001194.1:110544-121278 GCA_014338405.1 Paragonimus skrjabini miyazakii
ACCCCAACACAGGGGGAGGTGCGTTTATAAACCCACGGGGAGCGGATGGAGAACGACGTGAGCTACCGGATGAGTCATCGCTCGACCGGATCGGACCAACGGGCGAGATGTGGCAGCCGAAATAGAATGAGTGACCAAATTGAAGGGGTGATTATTCGAACACTCAGGAATATCTCGACACGGTTGTAGAGTAAGTTCAAAGCCTACAGTAGATAGACGGAGGACAGCACGAGCAACTGGACAAGTCATCGCTCAACGAAATCGGATCAACGGACAAGGAATAACAGGCAGAAAACTCCTTGATAGAAGGCGCCAATCACACACCTAAACCGGTTAGAAGTGCACACGACGTGCGAGCGAAAACCAGGGGATGTTGTGGACTGGAATTGTGATTCAAAATCGCGAGCGCTCGTGTGGCATGGTAACTAGCGAGTTGGGCAATAAAGATTGTGCTTTACTGGACGCTTTTTCGCTACACTACGATCAATTATGGATGATGTTCAACTTGAACTTAACCAAATCCTCGACTACTTATCAGTAATCCAAAAGCAATATACATGAGTGAGAGCTCGTCCCAAGTGCACACACTCAACATGGCCAGGCGTTGAACATCGGCAACGATTTTGTGAAACAGTCTTGCTGATCAGTGCCTCACTGAGTTTACATTAGGCATGGTTGAATAACCATATGCAAAACGCTGAGCCACATTAGATTGGGAGTAGTTCTGCTTTTAGTGTCGAATGTGTTATTTCAAAAACCCATAATAAAGTTTTGGTGATAAATGTGTCTATCAAGTTCAAATCTATTTCCCTGTTCTCCATGAGATTCTTACCAAACATGTTGGCTTTGTCCTTGTTCGCCCTGTTCAACAATTTCCGGTGTTCTGCAATCCACTGTGGCAGACGCTGTAAGAAAGAGAAGAAACGGTTTAAAGCATATTAGAGTAAGTTGGGCCTGTGACGTTTGAATTTGTAATTAGGGTTTGAATAGTTTTCGCATACTGAGGTACTGCATTGTAAAGCCGACGAAAATTTGCCATTTAGGTAAGTTGTAAACAGAAATATGTGGTTGTTTTCGTTCAATAAATAGACATTGTTGTCCATTAAGCCTTAGTAACAATACAAGAATGGGCAACTGTCGAACGAAAGTGAAAAAAGGAAATCCACAGCTGCAAGTCAAGAAAGGACAGGGACTGTGATGCCATGGGACGCACACAAACTACTACCACGTCCACATTTTGTGATCCCCGACACACCAACACAACGTCGTTCAGCCCGTCCCCCGGCACGAACCCCTCACTGCAGTGTTGACTCGGCTTCCGAGTTAAGACGGAAGTGGTGTTGTATACGCGTTAAGGCCGCCTGTGTGCCCCACACTCGTGCCGAGACTCAAGCTGCGTTCTGATTGGTCGTGCTTTCAGCGACCAACGGCTCCTTCGTCGACGCACATAAGAATGACGCTACCGCTTGTAAATAAGACAAAATACCACGTACTTCTACTGAGTCACGTGTTCTATCTGCCGTTTTTATAACCTGTGAGGCTTACTGTTGATTGCACCTGAATAGGAAGACAACAGGCTGCGATTATTTTATGTGAACCCTTATGTTCAAGCTCGAAAAGTAGCTGTAACTGACTCCTCCTCAGTTTACTAACAAATAGCTGAGTTTTAAGTAACGATAACACCTTTGGGGCAGCCTTCTTGTGAGTGTTATGGTCATGTTTCACTGCCTCTAATTCTCAGACATTCCACCTACACAACCACCAAATTCACGTCCATAAAATCCATAAGCCAACATATCTGGTAACGTCTCCATCCTCAGACTGTTTTGGGTACGAGAACCGCAGCCTGGGAGGAGAATACGACCCACAGTTCATAATTGACAGTTCCGTTTTCACCTTTTTCTGTAGTGGCCTCGTTACTATTAGTTTGACTTCGGATTTGCCCAAGGGTATGTGACCTTGAAGATGATAGATTAGCATTCCTACCATGTGATCAGGCCAGCTGAATTTATGATTTCTGGGAGGTTTGACACACAAACTCCAGATATATGGCCTCTGATTTCATCTGGAGTAAATATTTTAGTGCACTGTAGTAAATTCGACTAGCTGAAGATGGATTTAGTATGTGGGAGACAACCCTGCTTTCACGTCGGAAGGGGTTGTATAAGCGGAGTTGTGCTCAGCATGCTTTTGTTGCAATCAACAAAAAATCAAAGGGAACTATTGTCCAGTTTATAGTCAAAATTACATACGGAACCAGTCATCCAACTAAGGAAACTGAAGTGACCACCCACTTCACCATTAACTGAAAAAATTCAACATTCTAATGTTTTTAAGCCGGAGTCTTCGTACATTTTTCAGCAAGCCATTAACTCATTGCATTATAGGCTGATCACACAACCCGACGTCGCCAACTGTTTTTCTTCACGACACTATCTCGCTCCCCTCCATTGCGTACTTGAGTACCTAATCATCAGCGTGTGTACTGCCCAGTATCCAGGTCGTGGCTACCAGTAAGTCAATTCTAAACGATACAACAATTTTCATCTATGAGAACCACACACATCTGTTAAAATTCGTAAATTCAAATTACATACTGTAAATGAATAACCTAAAAACTGTGTTCTTTCAAGCTTGACGGTTCTATTACAAAAAAAGTATCCAAGAGAGACTAACCTTCACAAAATCTTCATGTTTTCTGATCACATCTTGTTTTTGTTTCTGCACGCGCAGAAACCGGCATTTTTTGCTCGACATCAAAGAGCCTGCTTTAGCAGTGAAACTTTTACTCTGTTGGTAGAATATGAAACATAATGAAGTTTTGTATGATTTGCAGTTTCAAGCAAAGATGCGTTCAGACTGTACACTTAACACTGCAAGTTCCGAGGGTATCCAAAGATGTCCCAAACAGACTCAAACATTGATAAGTTGACAATACAGGTTAAATAAAACCAAACGTTCCTACAAAACTTTCCATTCAAGTAAGTTCATCTGGTATACAAGGTTCAGCATTATATCTGCTAAATAAATGTTTTGAAACACTGTTCTTCATTGACAAAGTTCACCAATGACAAAAGAAGAGATATACCGCAAGATATGTATGTTCTTACTCATAACCTATCGCATCGTCTTATCTGTCAGTTCATTTGCAGTTGTAGTGATGTTTATATTGGAAGAACAGATCGATGCCTACAACAAAGAACAGCAAAATAAATGCTCAAGTGGTTAAAGCACGCGATAACGCAATACACAAAGGCAACTGAAAGACTGATCCGGTGTCTTATCTTGTCCATTGCAAGTCATATCATCGAAACAGGTCACGTTGTTGATCCTGTCAACAAAATTGCCGTGCTATGGCGTACATGGAATCTGAAATCATTCGCGCCTACCTAGACAGTGCTAATCAATACTCATCGTCCGATCATGTGTGTGCACAAACTGTTGACTCAGGTAGTTTGTTTGATATGGAACCAATACCACTGCTTCTTTCATGTAAAATCTCAACGGTTAACCGTTTCTAGCGTTGTTGTTATTCGCAAGCTCCATTAATTCTAATGTTTTACGTCCGTGACTGAAGGAAGCAAACGAAATGTCAATGTCTCGCAGTATGTCTTCTTTTGTTATTAAATAAAGGTAGCATATCGTTTGCAGTCTGTTGTGCGTACACTTGACAACGCTCACACTCTTAAAATAACATGCTTCAAAATTAACCTATAGTCTGACAGAATCCAACATAGTCGTATGTACAAATATATATATCAAAAAGTGACTGATCAAACTAACACCAAGACGTAAGAAATTGTTAAACCTTATTGTCTTTATAAATTGGACACTGAAGCAACAGACTTCTTAGCATATTTCTTTCAAAATCAAATATCTGACTGAAGCATCGCTACAATAACAAGCTTCAATGAGTAAAACGCAAACAAATTGCTTCCCTTCGCGAGCTGCTGGTGGAAGTGTCTAAGAGAACGTGATACCAGTGATCAAAATTTGACTGATGCTCAGTTTAAACCAACCATATCTCCGATTACTTATCACTATCCTGTCCTTATCAAAATTATGAGACTTTTATGGTTGTGTTGTTCTTTGTGGTCAACAGTCAACAACTGATTTGATAACTTAACTCTTTACAGAATTACTTGCCCATTATAAAAATTTTCCCCAACCAACTACTGCAGATTTTGTCGATATTAATCAGTCGTTTCGGATTACCTATTACTTTGTGTCCATCATTCGCAATCTTTTCATACAGTTAGCCAGTACTGACTGCGCAGTAAGTTAATCAAGATAAAGACCTCACACGCACTGCGTTCTTTAGGTGTGGTTATCTGAATTTTCGAGACATGACTCACGTAGAACACGACGTGTAGGCGACCCGTGGTATACAGACAGACATAACAATACGCCCTACTATCCAACAAGCTGACTTGATCGTGAATAGTGTTAACAACTGTTGGCTTGACGTTAGAATAGTTCGAACGCCAGGTCATGCGTGTCAAAGTATTGCCTGAGTTTGGGTTTAGCGAATGGATCATATCCCAATGAATAATCACTGATGTGTCAGTCTGTTAAAACTGACGTAATACCAGTAAATTATGACGATGGTAGAGAACAGTTTGAACACATTGAAAAAGCGGTCAGAGAAGGTTGGAGTATGACGTTGTAATCAGTTGTCCAACAAACGATTATGAGGACACTTGCACATGACCAGCGGTTTGCAAACTCTTTGTATTAAGTTATCGAGAAAACTGTTAAAATTGAATCTCCTCTAGTCTAACCGAAGGTACGTAGTGTGCCTTGTGAGTTTCTGCTAATGCATACCTCCCGATGCGATAGTTATCAAGGGCTCAGTATAACATGCACCATCTAAGTTATAAAAGATTCCGACTTGTGCTACTCCAAATGAATCGCATAATGGTGATCAATCTGATACCCTCAGAGAACAAAGCTCACCATCGGACTTTCTGAATAAGAAAGTCCTGTGTAGGTAAAACAGCCACAACTATCAAAACTAACCTTTATGCAGAGGTCCATTTGTAAAACCATTAGGATAGCCACAATTTCAAAACCAAACAGGTCTCCCCGTTAGTAAATGTTACTCATGATCACTACTGAACCGTCAACAAAAATATTATAATTTTATCAGCTTACTATCTGATGATAATGAAGATAAACAAATTTGTTTAGAAACACTTACTCTAATACAACAGGGTGCAGCCATACATTTCGGTCTTTTCCTAGATTCCATTTCTAGTCGTCTGGATAGCTGAGCTGGTTCAACAAAATGTTCAAGAATTTCGACATCTGTCACCACTTGCTCGACCGAACTGTGACTTGTTTCCGTGGAATCTGGTGAATTGATCGTACGAGCTGAAGAGTTTCGCACTGAAGAGGACGGCTCCGATAATCTCAAAGAAAGCGGACTATTCGATCTGGGTGTCTGACTTCGTTTGTTTGTGTCGATTGACGATCGACTGGAAACAGGTCGAGAATATCTTCGAATTTTGGTCATTGCGGTATTCTGCTATGAAAAGGTGGCAGAACAAACAAATGAGGTATAGCAAAGCATAATTCTGTTGATTACCAACTTTCCTTTAGTGAGAGTTGAGAGCCTAATTAACTGCAGCTGACGAGGTTATAAGTATGATCGCCACTAGTGCAGACAGAGTTGCAGTAGCACGGGCCTCGTAGATACCAAGCAGAGCGTTAAAGCTGGATGTATTCGAACAACTGGTTCAACGTGGCTTACACTGTGCATGCAAGAACTTACGCATCGTTTAATAGATTTGTTATTTGGCCTTCGTCAAATGCCTACCCACCGGTTGGCAGCCTCCGAAACAGATCAGCCTGCCACACTGACCTAAGCCAAAGAACGCCTGCGCTATGAACCATCACCGCAAGTGGCTTGCGCTGCACCACTTGCAGTTCCACTCAAACACCACGTATCCGGTGTAAACCCGAAGGAATAAGACCAATAGGTGTGTGAGTGAGGCCTCTGTGTCCAGCTGGCCAACGCTGGTTAGCCAATTGAATGGCTAGCACGAAAAGGAAACCCTTATCTCTCGGAAAATAAACAGTGAGAGAGACTGCAATGACAAGATCTATACTAGGAAGAAAGATGTGTGAAATGTAATGCAAGAACCATTTCAGTATACGAGTGCATGTTAATGCATTCTAGATAGGATAAAGTTGAAAAACAAAACTCAAAGTTGAACTACGAAAAGATCAGACGGACGATTCATCATTCAATACACCAGCAAAGCCCAAGAAAAGAATAGGTAGAAGATCACAGACATCCCAATTTCTGAAAAGAAGAGCGGATTAGATGTCAAATGACCATGGTCTTGGTCGGTGCAATCATTATCAAAAATAAAATAGATATGCTGATATGACCTACCTGAGTCTAACGTACTGGTCGTCTCTTCGCCGACGGTGCACTATGAGTACGTTGGTGACCCACTAATCCTAAACGACCAGCGCATTCGCGGCCGCACACATCGCAACGCCATATAGTCATGTCGCCACGACCTATGGCACCGATAGTTTCTTTGCGTACCGCGCGCTTTCGTTCTCGGCCGCGCAATAACTGCTCGTTGAACTCGCGGACGCCCGTCCGAATTGTATTCCTCCAAGCAGTCCGGTTCAACGCTAAGTCTTCCCAACATCTAAAATCAATTTTACAACGTAACAGACTTACCTGCACAGCATCCTGGTATCTCAGCTTCTGACCACCAGGATTTCGCTTAACCGATCTCAGTTGTCTAAACAGCAGGTGTTTCGAGATACGGTCATCACCCATCCGACGGATGTAACAAATGCCTACTCATGGTTGGCGGCATCCGAAACGGATTAGCCTGTCACAGTGGCCGAAGCCAAAGGACGCCTGCGCTTTAAACGATGACCGCAAGTGGCTTGCGCTGGGCCACTTGCAGTTCCACTCACACACCACGTATCCGGTGTAAACCCGAAGGAATAAGACCAGTAGGTGTGTGACGCGAATGGCCAGTTGAACAAATGCCTACTCACAAGCACACACACACACAACAGCGCTACCTGGTATCTCTAACCTTCTGTCGAACGGCCAGTGTTTCTCCCAACCAAATATCCTGTCTCATCAATCAAAGTGTACACAGTCATAGGACAATCGTGATTATTCCCGGTACCAGAACAGAGGAAGGAAAAGCAACTCATCCGGGGCGTAGTCAATGAATGACCATTGGGTTATTGTGTCGATGTACATCGTTTAAGGAAAAATAAACGAACCCACTAAACTGTGCACACCTTCGTACACTTGTGCGATGCGTCAAATTGAAGTGTTCGCGTGCGACTAACGTTCGAGACAGGCGCACTTAATTCGAGTAAAACGGTGTAACACCATGGCGCGAAGTGCAACTTAAAGTTAAATACTTGTTTCCCCACCCTTCAACTATTTTTTTAGTAAACCACCCCTTCTACTTACTCCCGGACCTGTCAAGTTAACTAGCTAGTCGGATTGTAGCTTTAAGACTAGAAATAACAGAGCGCGATTCTTCATAGCCTAAAGGAAATGAACAGAACGCAGCAGATTAGTGGAAGTATCACGATTTGCCTCACCTCTCTATCATACACTCATTACTGTTTGTCAAAACAATCCACATTAGTTCGGTCAACCACAGGATAAGGAAGCAAACTATCGTGGTGACTACGGTTGCCCCACGTCAATCTGACTGTAAGTAGATACAGAGGTTTAATGCAGTTCGCTAGTCGTCCACACCTAATCAGAACCTTTCGAGGTGAATAAATATTCCAGTTGCCTGTTCCCAATGCGATGCAACTGATTCAACTTCGTCCTCATTGACGTTTCTGTCAGCATGAAAAACCAGACAACGGACTCCGGTCCAACGCGACAAGCGTACCGGCAACCACATCATGCGTGACAAAACGGCCGCATCCGAACGTCTTCCTGCAAGTGTTTGAGGATGTTGTCGAACACTCACATACGATAACGTGATAAAACCTGAGTGTTCCGGCTTTTAGTAATAACCAGACGTATAAAATGGTAGCAATTTAAATCCCGGTTCAAAAGACAATTGAGAGCACTGACTAGAATAAAATGCTTCTTGATGAAATTAGCAAACTGTCTGCTCTTGGTCTACGGCATCCAGATAAAGAGTAAATTAGTAATGGAATGCTGACATTAGAGTCTACTTCCTGAAATGCCATAGTTATTATTATCTTACGTCTATGTAACATTAGGTGGTGCAAGCTGGAAGCCCAATATGTACTATATGCATACACACTAACGGGGTATGAGAGGGAGTCATTAGCTGTTTACCAGAAGAACATTCTGAAGGTCTGCTTATATACCAGGACCTCGCGAAAAGTGCGTGGTTCCCCCCTTCCTATTTTCTGTTCTATCGTTGAACATCAGGCAGCAATCCGTACATTCGACGGGTAGTGACCTCCACCTTGCACACCTTCGATTTGAACAAGCCGCATTTGCAAACCGAAAAATGCAGGAGATTCAAAGTAACAGATGGACTAAAACAAATCACTTGACAGAAACAATGTACTTTAATAGATAGGTCAAACGGGATTGACAGGTAGAAAGAGTCTGTACCTGAGAGACTGTCTAAGAGTGATCCTCTGACCCAATGGCTGTCGTTAAAGCGTGACAACATGAAAATTTTCTTTTGGTGAAATATGTGTGATAGTCAAACGGATTGTCCATCACTTGGAAAACAATTTATGATTCCGAAATATTCATAGACATTCCACTCACTCTTTTTGGTAGCGGCCTCCTGTTCACAATCTGATGGCTTCTGCTATTAGAGACGCGTGTATCTCCGTCATTCTGCAACACAGCACGATTACCGAAAGAACTAGGTCTGTCTAACTCGGGCAACCAACAAGGTATTCGTAATGGGGTTCTGCGAGTTAATTTCGTTACAAAGGCGGATGGGACGAGATGTTTGACACGTTGGGCATATCTAAATGTGTTCATACTGTGTTCACAGCAAGACAGGCCAGGAGATACGGTTGCAATCATACATGTGCACGAACGTCTGCCCACAAACGATTCGCGAAGAA
The DNA here is from genome assembly GCA_014338405.1 of Paragonimus skrjabini miyazakii. Taxonomy (NCBI): domain Eukaryota; kingdom Metazoa; phylum Platyhelminthes; class Trematoda; order Plagiorchiida; family Troglotrematidae; genus Paragonimus; species Paragonimus skrjabini miyazakii. The sequence goes on from JTDE01001194.1 coordinate 119,617, forward strand.
CCTGACAGAACAAAGATTGGGCATCAAACAGATGAAGCAAGGATAACGCTACCCGACAAAAAATGTTGAACCATTCGAAACGTTAGTTAATCTTGTTTCTTTGGGCTGTTATTATTGTTGATGCCATTATTGCTGCGTGATGTACACAAGTACACTCATAGTTAACGACCTAGCCTGCACGTCAACCCACCTGTATATTCGAGTCCTCTGCAAGCGCGGTGGCAACTCTCAGACAATATCGTACGGAAAAGATAAACCGTTAGTTGTGGAAAAAGATCTTCAGCCTCATAAGTTCAATATCACTTGGGTTGGGTCACAGCCTCACAGTCAAATAAGTTTTCCAATCGGCTTATGACATTAAAAGGGGTTTGACTCAATCATCCATCATATCGATCATAAAAGTCGCGTATAGTTTTGTCCCACCGGAAAATTTAACTCTGGTTCACATGTACGTGAGAGAAGTGCACCAAAACCTGCGTTGCTCCGAGTTACGTTAATATCACGTCATTAATACACATGAAGTTTACGGCGGCGTACAATGGAAGTATCACAATTAATGCTACTGTAAATGCGGTGCCTATTTGCCAACACGACATGCTTGCATCCACCGGAATTAGTGTTCAAACTGTTTTGTTCAATTTCATTAATGTTTATTCTTCCATACTAACTGGACAATGGTCTGAGTTTCAACACAAAACTATGAACCAAAAGAATTAGTAGAAAAGGATCGGGTAGATGGAAACAGGGAGACGTTGAACAAGATATGGTTACAAGAAACAATAAAATAAAAGTTTGGCAGTTTTGCGTTATACACAACTATTGTATTTCTTCTGATCGTTTTGGTATTTTGTAAAGTTTCGACAGTTTTTTGAAACCTCAGCAGTGTAATAAATAGGTATGCTGCACATAGTTTACTATTGAACTTGTTTTTCTTTACATATTAACAGGTAAGCACTTTATAACAGAAAATCGTATAGCATATGAAATGGATTAAGAATGAGCAGCGTTATAAAGGGGTCATAAAACTATCTTTCGCTGGCGTTATTATTATGGAAGCGCTGACGCGAACGTCTAGTCTGTCATAATTCGCATTATGTGAATTACATTTTTGTAACTGACGGTTGGCTAGGGTGAGACATTTTCCACTGAAGGTACACAACTAACCATCTTATGTAATACAGGAAATAATGTGCCCGTTACAACACCGGCTCTGATTAGCTCCAGAAGTAAAGGTAATCTCCAAATTTTAACCAATCTTCCATTATGTGAGTGGTATGAGCTTAGGATTACTGGTATCAAAGGATGTGAACATGTCGTGTGCTTCTCTGCTCACATTATATAATGCAGCAGCTGGAGTTGGTCAAAAAATTTAGCAACTGTTATCAACATCATCATCATAACAGCCATGAGTCTGACCAAAGGTACTGTGGCTCGGGCCGCCACACACCTCAACAGGGACGTGGAATATCCTGGAAGAAAACGTTACTAAGAAGATGGAAAATTGTTGACAGAAGACTAAGAGGAAGAATTAGAAATGGTATGGACACAGGTCCGCCATTGACTGCGACACATCGCCATCTCGGATAGCATCTCCAACCAGCGATTTGAGTGATCACGAGGACCCCAGCCAGGCAGGCGACACCTACCCACTTTGCTCAATGG
>JTDE01001194.1:124644-139253 GCA_014338405.1 Paragonimus skrjabini miyazakii
ACGCCCGCGGTCACGGTCAACCGTTGGGCGATCAGAGTGCTCTTTGGTTGAGGGTATCTTTTCTAACCCTCTTCTTCCTGATACGGAAGATAGCAGTGCCGCAACTGTGAAAATAGATCTGCTGTATGCCCACAGGATCGTGCTTCACTACCTAAGCACTCCTACGCGGTCAATAGTGCGACATACAATCCTATGAGTGTAACTGTTTTTCGTCTGACTGCTCCCCTTTGGCCTGTCTGACAAGGTTGCACCTGGAAGGACCGCAGTCCTAGTCAGCATAGCCCGCCGGATCAAAACAGTACACAACCCCGACCACCTCGCCAAGGTAACAGTATAGGTCGGGAGCAATTGTTATGGTGATAACTATTTAAAAAGAGGGTCACTAATCGTCACTGCCGCTAGCCTATGTGTCAGTTTATGTGTAGACCCATATGCATGAATTATGCCTGAGCCGTAAAGTTCGTCACTCATTCCAGAATGTGTTTCAGGATATGACAATTCGGTTGGTGTCCCATCATATCAACTTAGTCGTACCAAATATTGGTCACCTAGGTCTGAACGGTTTTCCACACGTAGCTGACGTTGCGTCAACTCATATTACGGACCGAATTTCACTTTTTAGTTCACCACTTCCGTTGGTTTGGTTTGATTTAATTTCATCGGCCGCTTGATACCGGCGGTCTGATCTACAACATTCTACTTATTCAGTTTTATGTCATTCACATCATGTCTGAGCGTCCGAACTATTTGCTTTAAGTAAGTGGCTGAGGATATTAAATGAAATATCGTCATCCTGCAGGATGTCTTCTTTCCGTTTTGATAAATTAGATAAATGGACCCAAATGTCTTAACTTTTTCCGCAGTTGTTGATTTGGTACGCAGCCATTACACTGCACTTATTGGTCAATCAAAAATGCATTTGAGAAACCCCAATGTTATACGTATACACCATTAGTTTAGATGAAGAATCGGTAAATGCTCTCGCTCATCAGCTTATACCAACTCGACTAAGATGTTTCGATCGCACCGTCAACAGTTAATGCTGACAAGAAGGCTGCTGGATTACATAAGTACTTCAGACGAAAGTTCAAACATGACAGTTGAATCGTAGCTTTAAGTGGGTCGCACAACGACTAATATGCACCCGTCATCCCCTATTCGGCCTGAAATGCATACCGTTTAGTCGTTTGAATCGAACTCGGATCTAGTGACTTCTACAAATGTTGCTGTTGACATGATTTAAACTGGCCGAATCTACATCAGTTGTCACGTACAGTGAATTTGGTATTGGATAGCAGGCTGCTTAATGTAAATTACACGCGTCTGTACGCTTGCTTCATTTTTAACATATGTTGCAATACCTGCTTGAAATGTTCATTTTGAAGATAATTTTACTCTACTAGGTTATTTGGTCAGTTCAGCCGAACACAAAAGATGATAACGGTTGGTGGCCAAGTTCAAATCAAAATTCTGCAGTGATAAAAAAATTATATACCCTAATTCAGAAACACAGATACCACATCCATGTTAACCATAAATATTTACTACTACGTCAGTGTGAATTCGAGCTTACCTGCGTCAGTTTACTTGTTCGAAATGGTAAGTAAGAATTTGAATTGTTACCTAACGCCCGAATGCATTCCTTCAGTGCCAAAAGACTCTTGTTAATCTCTCCACTCTCCAACTGACGTACACGATCTCGACTAGCCGTCCCACGATCCATACTGCGCTCGTTTCCAGCTAGATCAACAAGCGAATAGCGACCAACCAATGGGCCAGAATAGCGCGGATTCGGATAGTTGCAAGGTCTACTAGATATGGGATAGTAGTCTGATAGTGGGGTGTCAGGTGTTCGGTCATTGTCTCTTGACTCATTATCAGGACTGTTGTACATGTCTTTAGCTAGACGTCGACGAATATTGATCTGTTGATGGGATTATGTGAGAGTACAAACGATTTAATATACTGTTCAAATTCGCAACCATGGGCAAGTTAAACGATTCGCAAACACTGGATATTCAATGGATTGTGAAGGCTAGTCTAAGTTATAAACCTCAAAGAAAATTGAAAAAAACCGATTACGTACATTTTTCATTGGTAAAAATCAAGTGAGCACTGGACACCGTTAGTCATTTTCGCTGTCCGAACTAGGTTCATTCTGTTATATAACACAGGCGTTTTGTAAGTTGAGACAGCAGTTTTCGTTTTTCTTCTCTGCGCATAAAATTTACACTTACCCATAAACTGGCTTCTTTCTTAATATGTTAACAACGTCAAAGTTTAATGACCTTAGGTCAATGAATGTGCCTATCCGACTGTCTATGATGACCGGGTGGTGCAGACCAACCAGTCCATTCGTCAGTTCCTCCACCCAGAGTATTATAAATGCCTTGCCGATGCGTTTATTGTTTTCGCAGTAATAGGAAGATCGCTACAGAAGGTGGTATAGACCTCTATTTGAGATCGCACCTCAAGTATTTGAGACAAGAGGCTATTGGAGCCTCCAGAACCAGTCTGACAAATAGTTAACGTCACTTAAAACTTCACTTGTTTGACTGGTGTGATATACAGATAACTATCTACACACAGGGAAGTCGACTCGGTCTTGCACAACGTTCTGTGTAGAATACCATCTCTAGGTTATACTCAAACGTTAATAATAAAAGATTTTATTCACCCGGAGCTAGACTTCAGAAGTAATTTGGTCGATACTGCAGCGTTTTCCTCCACTGAGTATTTCTTCGAGGCATTAATGGAAGCTGGATTATTCCAGCGTGTTATTGACCATGCGAGAAGGCGAATGAGCCAGGCGCTGTTTTGTCTTGATCATTTTCTTCTCGACGAGGCTAACTTGATAAGCAATCTCCGTATCATAGCTCCACTTTGTCGTAATTACCATGGGTTAACTGAATTCAGCCACCCACACGGGATAAGACAATATACGCCTCGAAATACTGGTCCAAAGATCGATCACAAAGCAAACTTTGCAGAACCGAAGACAGATTATCTAGGTTAAGTGGCCTGGCTCCTCCATTACATTCAGCTCAGATGATCATTGGCAGCTTGTCAATGATGATTTCTTCGAAGTCGTTAACAACCGTTACAATGAAGTATCCCGGGTTTATTAGTAAGCTGAGACGCCTACGAAGTGGAACCAAACGTTTGATCACGCCAAAACGGCCAGCTTGGAACAGGTACCAATTAGAACACACTGAACTTGCGTTTGTTTAGCACGTCATGTGGTGGAACCGTAACACGGTTGCCATCAGGGAAGAGTAATTTTGCTACCAACGTGGTGTTGCCGAAAATCTGAAAGCGAATCCTAAGCTTTTCTACAGCGAAGTCACTGCACACCCAAAAAGTGAGGTTGGCACTTCGCAGCTGCACACTTCTGGTGGATTTACCAATGCAGATGCCGAGACAGCCAACACTAGGTAAGCAGTATGTAAGTATGCCTAGCTGCAAATCACGATTGACTTTTGAACATATAGTCAGCAATTTAACTGCGTTACCTCGAACTTCAGTGTCACACAACAGAAGTAAATTAGAGCACCCACTACCCCACATATCACCCCGTCCAGACATGGTATCCCCTATCGTCTTGAAAAGCCGAGCCACCGGATAAGCAGAACCGCTCCCAACACTTTTCAACCTGCCGTCTACTAATAGCCTGGAAACATCTCGCAATCACAACTATCTTCAAAGTTGGGTGCAGAGGTGACCCGATAAACCATTGACCAATAGCGTTGTTTTCAGTGATCTACAAAGTGATGGAGAGTTTAGTGGATTATTCTCTCCGTGTCACGGTTGAAGACCTATAACTCATCACCATGGAGCAACGTGGCTTCCGTGAAAGATCTTCATAAATCATGAATCTGTCAATTGCTCGGGATGCTTGGACGAAGGCTTCTGATGCAGGATTGATGTAGTTTGCCTTGACTTTCCCAAGATGTTTTACAAAGATGACCAATCCACCTTGCCTAAATGCGCGTGGTTCGAAGGTTATAAGACTAAGCGTAGGGTCAATCGCCAGGCTATCAAACTAGCCCACTAATAACAGCAGCGTTTTGCAAGGGTCAATCTTATGACCTCTGTTATTTAGTCTTTTCGTTCTTGAACTACCTAGCATAATCTATTGGATCGCCCTTTTTGTTACGCGGACGATCGTTTGACCAAAAACCTAGAAGGAGAAGGGACACGGCTATACAATCTGTTGGAAGAACGAGTCAAAATTAGGATACAGGGCTCTAAGTTTGTAGGGTGAAACGATTAGCATACATGACCGAGAGGACATGAAGTAGACCAAATAAAACGTTATATATGGCAGTCAGAGTGTTAGTACCAAACCACGTTACAGGGTGTATCGGGAATAAACGTTCAAAAACAGTCTAAATACCATGGTTGTAACCTGGTTGACTGAATAGACCCATACCACCACTCACAGCCATACCATCCAAAATGGGTCAATCGATCGATTTGACATTATGTATCCTGGTTGCTTCGTCAACAGGTGCGCCTTCTTACAATCAAGTCACCGACGCTGCTGTACGCCGGCAAGTGGAGTATGTGATGACCTCTGCAGAACGACTTAAACTGTTTAAATCAGTAGTTCATAGAAAATAACGTGCCGTTCAGTATCAACAGGTGTAGTCATGTACGGACGCCATGAAAACTGTACTGAATAGTACCTTAGCTACACAAAACTGCTCGTGTCAGTATGTGAATGAGACCTAAAGACCATACCGGTAGACAGTTTGTCTGTCTACAAACTGTGCAGCCATAGCTAACAAGGTGCAAATAACACTGAACCTCTTTACAGGAATTTGTGGAACTTTCCAATCTGAACTGCTCCCCAGTACACTCGCCATCATAATGCATCCACACCTGTAAACGAACATACAGGCCTGTCGTTTTTTATCTTAAAAGAGACTTGGCACTTAATACAAGCGTTCATCATCATCATAACAGCCATGAACCTGACCAAAGGTACTGTGGCTCGGGCCGCCACACACCTCAACAGGGACGTGGAATATCCTGGAAGAAAACGTTACAAGAATGTTGAACCTTATCAAAAGACTAATCGTAAGAACTGGAAATGATATGGATACACGTACGCCATTGACTGCGACACATTGCCATCTCGGATAGCGTCTCTAACCAGCTGCTTGAGTGATCACAGAACCCTATCCAGGCAGGCGACACCTACCCACTTTGCTCAATGGAGCAGTCAGGGTCGTCAAATTTCGTGACCACGTTGTTGGTTGACCACCACGTGGTTCGTCCAACTGTTGGTGGCCTCAGTATATAATATCCGGTACGGTAAACGATTAGATGGCATACGGAGTACGTGACCCAACCATCGCAAGCTGTGTACCATGATTAATTGACCAATTAATCGTGCATCCCGAGCGTTCCGGAATACGCGCCGGTGAACTGTCTCATTGCTCACGCGATCAGCCCACTTAATATGGGCCAATTCGCGGAGACAACGATGGTCAAACATAGCAAGCCTGTTGATATCTTCTTTGTGAACAGGCCACGTTTCCAAACCATAAAGCAAAATGGAACGCACACAGGCATTACAAGCGTTCACAAAATGGCCATTAAATGAATTATGGGGCTGAAGGACTAGAAGAATTTTGTCATTTCCGAACAAATTACAGACACCTAACAGGAGACCTAATTCTTATCTATAAAATGTTCCACACCTCGGGTCACCCACTGGCATATCACTCCCCGCTAAATAAGCATGAACGTTTAAGCAGTCACTTGCTGAAACTGGCTAATGCAACCTGCAAAGTACTTTGCAGATAGAACTGTTTTACAGTTAGGATCTGCTCATATTGGGATAAATTGCTCAACCCTGTGGTCATGGCGGAACCGGTTGAGAGTTTTAAAGTATTAATTGGTTGGCATATACGTCGGAAACAACCTGTACCATAGGTTTCCAAACCGTCAGTCTAGTCTAGTCCTACAGTTCACTAACTGCAAATACCTGAATGGATGTTTTTCGGTGTTTCACTGAAATGCCTGCAGCCAGCAGCCTCACTGAATTCACCTTTTATTTAATTCTATTCCATTTAGCCCCACACCAATAAACCGTCCAACACAACTTTTTTCGCCGATCAACACAAAGATATTAACACATAGACAAAAATCTTTTATATTCTCATAAAAACCTACGAACAGTTTTTATACTAACCGCCGCTTTCTTTAAACATTCAAAAAATGACGCTTGTCTCCCAAGTCAGTTCAAAATGATAACTGATCATTTTGTTCGGCAACCGCCACTGGCTAGATGAAAGAACTATGCTTTAATATCGTTCGCCTAAGAATCTTAGCCCGATACCAATCGTTTCAACAATGTTCAAACTCACCTAAATCGGTTTGTATGTTCTCTTCTGCTCTAATTGATTTTCATTAAGCATGATATTATACCATTAGTACTGACAATCAAACAATTGTAAATTTCGTGGGAGATCCGGAGTGTAGTCGTTAAGAAAGCCATAATATATTATCAGTTTGGGAAGTATAAACAAGCTTGATTAGGGTTTTTTTCGTGCCCTATAAACCTCCACTTTTATAAACTGCCTCAGCCCTACTAGTCATATTCAGCAACGTACAAAAAAGTACATAAATTGAACCTAACTCACAATTGCCCGCAGTTGTTGATTGGAAGAAAATTACAATGTCACCCCACAAAGCAATCGGGCAGTCCCAGCATCATTCACAAATGAATGTGCATATGGTAATCCAGTCTTGCCTTATGTGGTCAGTCGCACAGTGGTCAACACAACTAACTCGTGAAAGCGTAGCCGTATTGATGGTCCTGACCGTGACAAGGATATGCACTGTTGATGAGCCATAACAAGAGCAGGACTGGAGCATACTGCTTCGTTTCGAAAGAGGTTGGCTGAAAGTTTGTGTGAATGTAATGGCTGAAATCACTTGTCAGTGAACCTCAATCTACGTAAAATAAATAACCTACTTATGGATTTTCTGGGCTGAGATACTGTTAGGACGCCAAGACCTAGATAGGAGAACGATTAGAGTTCTCAACCAAAGCCTTTGGCTCAAAATCCTGTACCGCAAGGTAGCGGGTGGATGGCAGTGTACTAGAACTGGTGTCTTTTCCGGAAAAAGATGTCAACCTTCATTCGCTGAGTTGATGGAATGCAGTTGAGACAAAACATCTTAGCTTGCAGATGATCAGATGGAAATGCACCCAAATATTTTTGTAACACAGCGGTTGTAGATTCTGGTCTACGTCAATGGAAATCAGGCTTGTTCGAAGCTTTTGCGTAAACATCGATATACAAAAATGTGGATGGTGCACCACCCCTTCTCATTTATTTGTGACCGTCTGCATAGTGTGTGAGACAGAAGAATGGGGTCGTTTGATCCACTGGTCGGCCTGAAGTGAAAATGTCACGTGTTTGACGACCTACCTTGATTCTGTTTAATCGAAGTGAATAGAGTAAAAACGGTGAGAAACTGATTGTCATTCACTGTTATAATACGCTTTCTAGAACTACGTTTGCTGTTAATTGACTTATTAGCTCAACATCGATATAAAGCAAAGAATGGCAAACACTTTTTGAACTGTTTTATTATAAGATCAGTAGCGATCGGCGATAGATTCGACCCGGAAACTATTTACATGCTGGTTACCTAATTGAAATGAACCATTTCGGTCGAAATTTCCTCTTTTCTAATCAATTCATCGTAACACGCTTTGTTTAACAATTCACATATCATGTTGATTCACGAAATATAAACGTCAAAGGTCCACGATGCTTGATTATTACTCACGCAATCGCGGATCCGAGGCTAGTTACTACAAATGTCCAGGCTATGGCATCCTGAGTATACCAAGTGCTCATGTGAAGTGACGTCACATGACAGCAAACATCATATGGTTTAAGTGCCGAAAGTGTAATCCAACTAGTGTTCATTATCTGGACGATTTTCGTCCTGTAGTAAGGTCATGGCCCAACGAACAATATGACTAAGGTACCGTGTCCGTTTGGTTTTCAGTGTATTACTTACATATAGGATAAGTATGCTTCCACTCTGAAAAGACCGTACGGTCAAAATTAGTGTTAAGAATTAAGAATTGTGAGAGAATAATCAGTTAATTAGTAAAACGAAACAGACTATAATTTATCTTAATTCATTCTCCAGATTAAACTAACCCATCTACACAACAAAATAACCAAGATGCGAAATACTTGTCAGTAATGCCTCCAAGCTCGTAACAGACTATCTCTGAGTTTCCTCTAGTTCTTAACTGTCTTTCAATAATTCCTTCGGGTTTAGCGAAACGACTTTGCAATCCGCGAGTGACGGGATGCAACTACATACATGCACCATTATGTTACTAGACTGGAATGGGTATGACATTAAATCCCTAGTGTTAGCTGTACCGTATTCGCACATTCCCAGTAAAGGTTTGACAGGAATTTGTCAAAAAGTTTCCGAATACTATTCAGGGGAAGTGTGGCTGAAGGAATGATAGTGGCTTCCACCTTCTCCTTCCCTCTTGCGATGGTGGGCTGTTAGAAGTATTCGAAAAGGTCACCATCTGTAATGTATGTCAGCTATACTGGAATGCTTAGTATAAAGGTGAATACATGAATGAAACGTGGATGGATTCCGTCAAGTTACGTCATGCATGTCATATCAGTCAAGTGTGCCATCCTTACGTACAAACCAGCTACTAAACCCTCTCCATTGATTCACTGTTTTATGTAAAAAAAACATTTACTGACAGACATCATTTGTGATTTTCATATGCACCACGTACACTTTGTAAAACTGATGAGAATAATCGTAACAGCAGATAACAACTTTCGCTTCTCTCAAACATTGTTTGCCTTAAGTTTTAAAACATGTCACTGTGTCACATACAGGCACAGTTTGGCACCGATGAGTGAATATAGGAGTAACGATGTAATGATGATGGTTTCAAAACACCAACTTTCGTTAAATTAGACGAGTAGAGTAATGATAAAGTTAAATCTTACACACATCCGGAGCCGGATACATTACACATAAAACGCACGTAAACCGGAAACAGGCCGCTGATTAGGTGAATAGGCACACAGACTGCAAGTTTGATTTGGACACATAAAACATAAGACAGTTGTAGAATATGCGACTGATGATTGGCAGCAGCACCATAATTACTATAGCTTTCAATTACCAGGAGTTTAGCAACCGACACAGTATTTTCCTGAACGCAAAACAAATTCCCAAAGAATCACTAGCAGTGTACAGTTCGGATTACTTACCTGGTAATAGGTAAAATTGGACGCTACTGGTCACCGAATGTGTAGGAACTTCGAACGTTTAGCTGCGTAACCAGCCCGGTCGGGTCGCGTTAACTTTTATGCAAACAGCCGCAGACTTCTCTCTCATCTATCATTCCTGTCTGTTTCTTTGTCGTCCAGGTAGACGTATGGGACACAGATGCCACTGACGAGTATGAGGTGATCAATTGTCAGGGGCTATTGAGTTGAGTCTGAAACGGTTTGACGGTAACCCCGTTGTCAATGTTGACGTGAAGGTTCCAAACCAGAACCAGACAGAAGAGGCTCCGTTCACAATTGCTTAATGTGGATACAGTCATTAAAGGACAGAACACTGACTGTCTGAGCTGCCCTAGATGAAGGCAAAGTTCTTCCCAGTTCATTCTCTGCCTCTTTAACTTATTGTCCAAACGCCAATTGGTTAGAACATATACTTCTCTGTCTCCGTCTTTTTCGCTGCGTATTCTCTTCGGTCTATGACAAATATGTGTACACCACCTTTACAGGTTGTCAACACTGTATGGTTTCTACTAGTTCCCTATCACACGATCCAGAACGTATCACCGCGGCTTCATTCGCCTCCGTTCTCCTTATGTAGTGACAATACTTGCATGTCTCTTCTGTCCATAACTATTAGCCTAGTTTTGTTATACTGCTGAAACTTAACCAGCACTCGGAACAAATTAATATTTGTGCTTTCTTTATGCAGCACTGGTTGTATCAGTAGTACCATTGCTCCTACGATCAGCACTAGTTTTATCATTTCGTGTTCGTGGAAATCGGACACTACTCAACGTTCATCTGATGAGTGTTAAACGGATAACGAGAGAAGATAAAACCCTATAATTGTTAGAATTTTCATTTCCCTCAGCATTTTGATCCAATCTCCGACTGTAATCGGAGGGGCACGTGCAAACTTCTGTGTGAACAACTCAATGGAAACTGATACTTATACTAAGCCTACTTTTCAAGTTTATGTTCCGCATGCGTGGAAAGAGTACATCTTCGTTCGACAACCTTTAGCATCTAGGTGTGGCAGTACGCAAGTGTGCCTTTGGATCTCTTACCAATCTACAGGTACCAGGCAGGTGCAGGAGCACACCATATTGCATTTGTGCATATCCAACTCCTCAACTATTGTTGTGTATACCGAAAAACAATCAAATTCATAAGCCTTTCCCTTGTTGATGAAGTACTTCTTTTATTAATGCTTTATGTATACCACCACAAGAGTTAGATTCAGATCATAATTCTCACTAACTTGAAGTTGCAATCCAATAAACGGTAAATTATAAAAGTCATATTTTTTGGCTACCTGTAAAATATGTCAAACTTTACTTGAAAGATCGCATGCGATCTGCTTGAATGCTCATTCACTACAGTCTGCCCGTTTGTACGCAAGTGATATCCGTGTCGGAGCAGAGATAAGGTGGTTTGGACGTCTTTGACCAAGTACTCACGTAGACCCAGCAATTGAACGGAACCAAAGGCGTCTTCCATTACCCGAAGTGGCAGCTTTCGATTCAACAGATCATATACCTACACCGCGTTGGAATAAAATGTTATTGGTTTGAGCAATCCGAGTATGACGGTAAAAGCGTAAAACCATAAAACAGATTCTGTTATAAACATACGATCGACAAAGCAATTCAAATGTTAGTTTAATAACATGTATCTGATGTGGAGAGAAGGTTCTACTGTGTAGGTGCATGCGACGTCGACGTTCTATCGAGTGGATCCAAGTAAACGGTCGCTTAACCTCTGTCAGACACAATACATCGGTTAAAACCTGTCGATGCAAATCAGAAAGGCGTTGTGTATTTGTTATTTTGGCGTACGCTCCAACAGAGAGCTGTTCGGGTGCTACCAAACATACGTTCTACGACGCCCTCATAGACCTTCAAGAGCAGACTAAACACTGACATTTTGATGTTAGATGGCAATTGTAATGTTCAGCCTGCTCGTCTTTCCCCGGTGGAGAAACAGCTGGGAGGTATGTGTGATGTCCAACCACAATGTACTGACAATGGCTACAACTGTGCGAATCCTACGGTCTATATATATATATATATATATATATATATATATATACACTGCATTTCAACACAAGAAGAGGCGTTATGTTACACGGAGACCACCTTGTTCTTCTCAGTCGAGGACACAACTCGACCACATAACAGTCAGTTACAGGTGGCGTCTATGTGTTAGCGAATGTCGTGCATTTTGGAGGAACCACCTGGATCATGCAGTTGTGTGCGCCCGTTTTGTTTTGTCATTTGCCCAGAGGACATACGCTGGTAAATGCAAGATACACAACAGACATACGAGCGAAGAGAATGTGCAAAGCGCTTACCAGGAAGCACTGGATAACAAACTGCCCAGTTCGAATCAGATGAAAGAGCCTACCGAACACGGAACAAAACGCGGCAGCTATGAAAGCTTGACGTGAATAGAAGTATGTTCCGAAAAAGTTGCACAGTTGCGACAGAACTGAATTTCTGTCACGTCCATAAATTTCGTTAACAATCGTAGCTCGATCCCACCTGGTTCTGAATATAATTACGACCATCGAGAACTTAAACGCAAGCTAACTAAAAGCCTGCGCAAAGGCCCTGAGCACCACTTGGTCGGACGGTAGAAGAAGATGGAGTGAGCCCTTTAGTCTGGGAATAGCAGGAGGCTGTTATCCCCGATTCGTGGTTGTGCTCGCCGTAGAATGGGTGTGAGATCATATGTGAAAAAGAAAGTTCGCTTATCATCAGCCAATCGAGCTGACTTGACAGGTGGGCTGAACATTTTGAGAAACAGTTTAGCTGGCCTCAACCGGACTGTACAGACGACGGAATCCGAAAGGTCGGTTACTTCATTCAAGACGGCCTCTTGTCGATGGAAAAAGTGACCCTGAAGCATAGGTTACTGAAGCGTAATAAGACTCCTAGGCCAGATCTCTCTCCTTTTCTCTTCAAGAATGGTGCGGAAAGGTTTATATCGGAGTCGGCAAGGCCCATTTAAATGGCTCGGGAAACCGCAAAGGCACCTCGTGATTGGTGCTTGGTTTTCAAAAAAGAAGCCCGAGGTCGATGTGACAACCACAGTGTCCGTTGGTTCCAATTTACTCAAAGAAAGTCAGACACGTGAAGAATAGGTAGGATTCCGATCCAGTCGGGGGGTTGTTGGTCACAGTTTTACTTTGTAACGAATTTTAGTGTCAGCACTCTTATAGACAACCAACAGTCATGGTTTTTTATACCTCTCGATTCGGCTGCTGGTAACGTTCTCTGGAACTGTCTTCTTTACAAGAGAGTTCCAAGGAAATATGTGAATCTGTTAAGATCACTGTATGCACACTGGTCTGTTTGCAGCGAAGATGTCAACAGACTTGCTGCGTTTGATCACCGTTGTCTCCGCCAATTAGCCCATATTAAGTAGACTGATCGTCTGAGCATTACGACCACCCGCCAGCACGTATTCTGGAACGTTCCGGATGCGCGGTTAATTGGTCACGCTGCAAAGATTGTGATGGTTGGGTCGCGTACGCCGCCTCGTGCCAGCGGAGCGTTCACCGTACCGGGCATTATATACTGAAACCACTAACAGTTCAGCAAAACGGCGTGGTGGTCAAGCAACAACGTGGTCACGAAACATGAAGACTTAGATTGCTGCATTGAGTAGAGTAGTTAGGTGTCGCCTGCCTGAATGGGATCGGTATAATCAATCAAATCGCTGGCCATAAACGATAGCCAAGGTAGTGGCATGCCACAGTCAACAGCGTTCCTGCATTTACAACGTTTTTAGTTCTCCTGCCTTATCCTCCTTCGTCGTCATTACTATTACTCTATAATATTTGCATCAAAGTTTCTTCTTCCAGAATACCCTACATCACTTCTATTGTGAGCGGTGGCCCCAGCCATGACTCATGGCTGTTATGATGATGAGGATGATTATGCTTGCCCAATGTTGCCTAGTGGTGTACAGTGTAGACGCATTAAGAACCGGATTTACGTTATCAGTTAATCGTCAGGACAGTTGTTGGGTCTCAGTGCTAGTGGTTGGACAGTGCGCTAACTCCCACGTAACCAACTAGGCAGTATGTGCCTATCACTACAGTTTGCATTCTCGCTGTCCACGTAGGACGTAGAAGACATTAGATGTTCACTTTGGAGTAAGATATGGTTCTAATATCTTAGAAGATTTAACTAGGCACACAAAATGCTTGCAAAAATCTCGAGGTCCACAGATGTCTTCACAAGTTAGTTATGAGGGTCGATGGATAATGGGCAATCGCGGCGAGAGAAACGACGTGCAGGGCCAACAAGACGTGACAAACAACGAATTTTACGAATTTTACGTTGCAACAAAAAGTGTTTCCGAACTCTTATCGATATTCAACCTCAATGTTTGAACGAGAAATGTTCAAAGGACGCTGAATGATATTCCGTGGACAAAATGTAAAAAAGCGAGCAAAGACATTTCGCCAAATCAGCGACAGATACCACACTGCTGATATTAAAGTTTCTTGACAAAACCTCTGACACATTCTTCTAGTCGTTGTGGTAGATCTGATGAATGAGAATAGCGCCAACAAGATATTCTTAGTGAATAGGGGTGATTCAATCGAGTGTAAGTGATGGACTTCTATTAAGCATGAGGAGACACATTCATGCTTTGGTACAGTTGAATGGACCGCTTCAAATGGCATCAACGAGGCTAACTATCATAATCGAACGCTGACGCACTTTCTGTTATCTTTCATTTATTCAAGCTGGCAGGGATGTGTAACTCTCCAGCATTTCCCGTACCGTATATTACAAGGCATTACTGTATTTGATTGATCGGCCTGCACTTCTGTCTCAACTTTACAGTACGTCTTGAGGTGTGTTGGCATACTTAGCATACCAGGAAAATGAGGCGTACACTTGAACAGTCACACTGGCAGCTGATCCAAGAAGAGCATGGAGTCTCTCTCCATCAGTGTGCTCACAAGGAGTTCACTGAATTGTGAAATTCTGTCTCACTTATTTCACAGCCTTATACATAATTCGTCCACTGCAATTACCATATATTCAGAATGCGGTCCGCAGCTTTCTAAAGCCATTCAGTTTTTAAATGACTACTCTCAGCTTGTCACTACGAAGGACATCGGTCGCCTTTCTCTTATGCGTCAACATACAGACACAAATAAGATTACAAACACCAGCTTAAAATGAATGAAAGGAAGGAGATGGAACCTGAGTGGCAAAATTCTAGTGTCTGAAATCAGAAAATGATAAAAATAATTTTCTTGTGGCTTGAAACTAC
>JTDE01001194.1:139383-163914 GCA_014338405.1 Paragonimus skrjabini miyazakii
TGTCATAGACTGTCAACCTGGAACTAAACATTGGTCAACCGTGTTATCGGCGGTGTGCGAGCGAATAGCTGGTACTCTTAAGTTAATGCCAAACCATCAGGATCTGTGCTTCCATTTTGGCCGAGTTCATAAACTCTCCTACACTTACAACATGGTGGATCAACGCATACCAGATAGTTCCCTCTCGTAGATAAACAGCTAACGAGAGTCAGCTAACAAATAGGTGACGCGCAAGTACATTATTCGAGGCCATGAGACATATAAAGCTCAAACGGAATGCTTTTGTGAACAAAGTATCTCGTTGCGCAATCAAATTTCAATCAGTTTGGTTGCTGCCAAAATCCGCTATCTGACCGCCTTGGATTGACTGACTGGAACCTTGTACGTGATCCGAAATGTCATTCACACATCACCTGGTTGGTGGCACACGAAAAGATGTGGCACTAGTGCACTAGTGCCCGATTTTGCAACCGCAGACTGGGTGACTTCTTTAATACTTTTTTTAGGATAACCACGTTCCAACGCCCTGATTAGTACCTAAGACGTGCCCATTTCTACAGTTTTGCTCCCTTGGAACATAAAGTGAACTCGGTTCGCCATTCAACGTCGTGTCTCGGAAAAATCTGCTCAGGAGACATCTGAGAGATTGAGCATCCTGTCGTTTATATGTTACGGTAAAAAAACGTCGCCCAGACAGATGCGTTGCGCAGAACATTCACGCTACATCAAACTTCTGATCGAGATGTGGTGTATAAGGAATGCGGCCCGGTGGCTGAAATAAAAACAAATGGCATGAATAAAGAAGAATAATTGGATCCCATGAATACTCATGAAATCTGAACAGTTGTTCATTAGTGCCGGAAATTTCTAACTGATTTACCATCCCAAAAGTGCTTTTTCCCTTGGTCCCCGGCCAGAACGTTGGTAGCACCTTACAAAAGTTGGAAGTGATATGAGGGTGCAAGTCGTGCGTTGGCCATAAAACTGCCAGTATAAGTAAACCTCAGCACAGGCTAACAGAGCACCACGTGGAGAGCAACAAGTTGGTATGCAAGTTTCAACCAACTAAAGTAGGAATACGTGACAAACACGTTCAGTGGGCGTTCCGAGGATACGCTTAGAAAAGAAACATTTCCGTCACAATGGTACTTATATTTCAAAGATGGACTCTGCACATACTCAGGGCGACAGAAAAAGGATAGTTATACCGTGCGGTTGCAATGTTTACTTCCACAAAAGAGTGAAATCATTGCGTAGGTTTGTGAACATCATCGGGGCTTTAGCTCCACAGTTTCCACAAACACTCCACTGTGATTAAGCCTGTCGACTATTTTAGCAGCTCGTCTCCATGTGTGAAAGCAACCCACGGAATTTGCCATCCTTCCACTACTCCCTGATGTCAACAAAAATTCCACAATGGGCATCAAAATTTGTAAAAGTAGATTAAATTTTCGGCTTTCGCTGCTCTAACCTACGTAGCTTTGCCATAACTGTGTGTCAAGATCGACGTAACCTTTAAGTACAGTCAAGTACCCCACTGTAACAACAATTCTACTTAGATTTAAAAACTCACCTTATTGCAATAGATTTCGAAGAAATTGACGCTGACTGTGAATTCTCTGGCGTAATCCGTTTGATCGTACAAAGCGAATAAGTCCCTCACTGTTGCCCGCCGCATTGCAAGTAGATTCAAACGGGATGTTTCGGGAAGAAGGAATAAGCAATTTATCTGTCAGAATAAGTAATTTACAAGGGTAATAACTGAGACAAGTAGATTTGACCGGAAACTTTGCGACTTTGAAGAAATAATGAAATCTTATTGTGCTCGTCATAGTCGGTCTTTGTATGAAGAATTTGGTAGAGTAGAGAAAATATTTAAAACAGTTGGTTCCTTTCATAAATTTGAACAAAGCAGTAAGAATACGGACAGCGGTAGATGTTAGTATTTCGTATTACCTCTTCAGTATCAAACGGCTGAAATCGTAGTCATTGGACGAACTCGTAAGCTACCGTTACCTTCAGTTAAGGGAAAGCAATCTATTGGCGTCAACTCACTGTATTTATCAATTTGTGTGTAACTGTGGCGAAAGTTAAATCGGCAGAACCGATAGGTGCTTGAACTCTAGAATGAAGGAACATCTGCCGAAATGGGTTCAGGATGTGACTCCGCAATGTACTACCTTTGTCCCGGGATCACGCAAACTTCAGGCCTCGTCTATCGCCGGATTAATCCCGAATCAACATTCCGGATTATAGTACGCCACTCTAATCCGCGTTTCACTGAGGCGGTCGCGATTAGTCATCTCAAGTCAGCACTGTGTGCACAAAAGCAATTATATGTAAGCCTTAGACTCCCATGGACCTGATTAGTTTGCGTTGTTGTTCTTCACTTAATTTGCTATTTTGTTTTCTTCACCCCCACCCCAATAGTATCATATATATGTTCCTGGTTATTGCTGTTTGTTACTAAAGAGGTAATACGAAATGCTAGAAAAAATATGTTGATGAACGTATCAAGTGCATCAGAACTAGCTACAAACAGTCTTTTTTGGCCCCACATCACTTTCCAGCATAATATTTCAGATCATTACTTCCAAATAAATGAACCGAATCTGAACAAATGGCATAAGCAATAATGCATTATATAACAACAGAACTAAAACTGAAGCCCAATGCTCGTTTACACGCCAGATATTTTGTCACTTATGTGAAGCACCTAAAAGTTCTACGGTCGAAAGGTCGCACATCAATTAAACCAGCTCCCCAGCAAGATCGGAGAATTATATACTTCATAATCCTATTGCACATTACATATAAGTGTCCACTCAATGAAGTGAATAGTGTTTATCTTACGAAAACAACTTACAACAAACTAAGAGATCTGCCTTAGAGACTCACCAACAGAAAACTTCCGCAGAGAAATCAATTTTGCCGTGTCTAGTGGAAATTTTGAACAAAGCTAAGACCCTATTCAGACGGTCTTATACAACCGATTACGAATCTTAATCACTGTTCTAAGTTTCCCCTGTCTCCTCAAGTGAATCCACAGTTTTTACTACCACAGTATTAAATCGTGAGTTAAACTCAGTTAAAATACTCAGCAAGATCATCTCGTAGAAAATCACATTTTGCAAACTCGAGTAGTATCATAATGTTACCGACGTTACTGGAAAAACTATATCTCCATTCACGCTGTTACGTTCCAACGCACAATTCCGTAGAGTATTTTTGTCATTTGCTGTCAGTCCTATTGCATTATCTGTGGTGTTTCAACCGTATCTAGTTCAGCAACAGCATTTCACAATTCTTGTCAGACCATGCACCGATAAGCATAAAACTGTCCCCACACACTATCAACTGTTCCTGTAGTTCAGCATACATAATTCGCAATACTAAACGCGTATGTGAAAGAATCTGTTAATATTGTCCCGTTTACTGTCACTCTTAGGCAACAGTGTGGATCAGGTAATCAATCCCAATCCATCTGATCGGTTGTGGTCAACACAGACGGGGAGAAAACGTTTCGCAGCTTCTACAGGGAGCCGGTTACCTTCTCACGAAAGATAAAATACCGTATCCGATCAATAGCCTGGGCAGTCATAATCCGACTACGTCACCCAAATTTATGTGTACAGGAACGGTTCCTTCAAACCTTGGGGCTTTCTTGACCATGAAACAGTTGGTCCTCGTCTCACTGACCCAGCCCGATCAACACTGACCACCGAAGACCGACTTCATTCCTGTCTCTAATCACAACGAAGTAGATGATCATATTTCTAATCACGCTGTTTCTTACTTATTACTTAATCGATGATACTGTAATCGTCATTTAACTCTATTTCGTTACATCCGCCAGACAGGAGAACTTACCAAAACCAGCCTGCTCACTGGCGCTTTGTTTAACCATTCTATCCTGAGAAAATCAAAATTCCTTCTCGATCTATCATCGGTAATCTTAACTGTGTGCCTACACAATATCAGCCGTCCACAGTTCTGACTGTATCCATCACTTTCTAGTAGGTATTTTGTTCGAGATGCAGAACTCAGACATTTAAGCGATGTATTAATCCTAGCACATATTATCGTCGAATCGCATACTGAAGCTTACACACGTTATTGGACCAGTTATATCAGATGTGTCTTACTTGACACAGATAGGCGATCACTGTGGAAATATGCATAAAACTCGCACTTATTTGTTATCACCAATAGTATCCGCCTTTCAGAAACACCGTATGCGGAATGTAGTTTCCATTGAATAGTACTCATTGAGAGTGGTAGATTGTGCAGATGTTCCCAAGGGATTTTTTTCAAAACGGCAGATATACTTCCCAGGAGTATCACGTGTGACAGGCTACCACCAACACAATCTTGGAAGAGATCAATTCTGATCTGTCCCATCAGTGGTCTCTCCACAACAGGCTAATGTAATGAAAACAGTTTCCGTCTGGATATAAGAAACCAGTCAATATAAGGCGATCAAACAATAACCCAATGAACTTAAAAGTACAGTAACCGAGTATTCCCTGAAAACAATCATTCCATCTGAATAGCTGTCACAAGAAGTTATGGCCTAACTTCTCTATATAGTAGCTTGTGGTAAGGCTTGGTGTGTAGTCATCAGAAAAGTGGAACCTACAAAGGTGTAAATTATGGGAGAGTTCATATTGCAGAAAAATCACAAACCTACCACTAAAATTTTTCAAAATGAACCAACCAAAATGTGCACCGAAATACACACTCAGTGATTAGGCGTTTAAGTAGAAGTCAGCCGGAAACAACCAAAATTTATCATAATTCATCAGTAAACAACAGAGGAAACAACTGTTAAATCCCTTATAAGAAGCGACCTCTATGTAACATTCACTTAAAGGGATTTATGACTTTTGTTAAGCTGTGGTTCAGAGCTAAGCATCACGTTTTAATGTCGCCTATAATTACAGTATTCTGCATCATCGCTCTGAACTAATGGCTCCCCAAGCCAGTATTCTGTTGTAATATGTGCCCATTGTATCCGAAATCGTTCCGCTTTATCATGCCATTTCTGTGAAGTGTACATTAGATCCATCAGTCCTAGGGTCCGAAGGAACAAGCTCGCACTTGTGGTCGGTATTCACAGCAACACTCACAACAGGCACATTTGCTACGACTAGGACATCAGTACAGTCGTTCGAATAAGGTCACATATAGAAGAAACGTTTGTTCATTTACAGTAAGCTTACCCGTACACAACCGGCCACCGACTCAAGACACGGTCTTACGCACACGTACATCGAATGAAGTTCTATTACAATGGTGCAACCTATACCGTTAGTTATAAAATCTTTAGTTACAATCGGTAACTGAACGTTATTTTACAATGTGGTAGCGTGTAGGCAAATCAAATCCCAAAGTGAAAAAATGCTGGATTGGTTACTACAGTGCTATTAGCAACGTAATCAGCCAAATAGATAATACAATAAACCTGTATTATTCTCTTTGTTAGGGAGTGCAACATCGATAAACACTAAATCTGCTGTACACGCCGAGGATTACAAACATGTCCACCAAGCTTATGTAAAGCTGGTAAGTCGATACCTCTAAAAAAAACACAACCATGTGAATCAAATACTAGCTGATAGAAAACAATACAGGTAAGAAGTAGGATGTTTGGGTTACTGTAAACTGAGCATCACTCACAATTGGTCGTAAGTCGCATTGCCGTAAACCAGTCAGTCAGTCTCTTTTGAAAAGAAGTACTATACTGGAGGTTCTCTCTCGACCATAACTGAATGTATGCATAAGACAATTCAGTCTCGCCTTATGTGATGTCGTTAAAACGATTGCCTCATTAAAGCGTGGTCGGAATTTCAGTTCCGGCCTTGGCAATGATATGCGCTACTGACAAGCTCCAAAAGGAGCAAAACCCTAGTCTTGTGTCTCTTTTCGAAAGGGTTTGGCTTACGGTCTATGTGAATGCGACCAATTGTGAGTGATGTTCAACCCATAGAAAACAGCACAGTTGAAAGAGAGTGAATGGAAACAGACCAAAAGGTGTTTGTATGGCGGTGACTTGAGCTACCAGGTCGATACGCAAAACAAAGTGCACATTGGCTGGATCTGAAAGTTTACTAAGAACAGCCTAGTAAACATTAATTGGACCGCGAAGGAATTCGTGAAAACGATGGAAGGTCACCTGGGAACTTGAGGGCCGACTCAGGCATTTAGGACAAAACATGCAGTGATTGGAAAGTTCATAGGGATTTTTCATCCAAGTGTCGAAATCCGTAACGCCTGCTATGATTTCATGCAGACCGCATTAGATTGTCCCCATTTTAAGGGCAGAGCTGCTTTCTACCCCTTAAACATAAACGATAAATTATCACGGCCAGCGACCATGACGAAACAGAGTAGTCTATCCTTGTTAAAGTAAGAAATAACACAAGTCAAGCACTGGATTTTGTAATCCACTGTACATTCTTCACGGGAAAGCTGGTAGAAAGAAGTTGACCAACAACAATATGAAACGATAAGTGGACGCATGAACCATTGGTTAGTACAGGACCTGACTATCTGGGGCACAGAACTCAGAAAAAATTTGAGGATAGTAGAACGATCACAATGCCTATGTATATCTGAATTTGAACTGCATGATTTAGAAGAAAAAAAGATAGACCGGCAGATGCGTTAACATGAGAAGGTTGGCAAATGTGAAGTTTAAAATGATTAGGTGTTAGAGAGAATGGACGGAAACGTCCAACCATAATCCATCAGGCACACTACAGGCGTAGTTTAACGTATAGCAATTAACAGCCGGCTAGCAGGAACAATGGGAATTGAATACAGCATCACTTTGCCTAACTTCTAGCTAAACTACCTGGATACTTTACGGGCGTTCCGAATGTGTGCTTCAAGTCTTTACTCGAATTCACCAACTGACAACGCTGTTGCGATAGACTGTGCTGAAATGTTTCACATGCACATCCGAGTGCTGATAAAAGGTACAATGCAAGTCCGATGGCTTAGTTGATGTTGTAAAGTTAGCGAGTTCCTATGAGTTGGCTGCTTTGACTAGATGAAAACATCTTTCAGAAGCAGTGGTGGTATTGATAGCTCAGATCGATGACTTACATGTTTGAGAGCGCACCGATTTTGACACCTGAGTTTGAGGACGCTTAAATCCCTACCTACAGTTGATGTCACCTCATTTAGCAACAAAATGTTTGCAATAGATAACAAGCTTGCTCAATAAAGAGACAGCAAAAGCATTTGTCTGAGTAGATACTAAGTCTGACGAAAGATCTTGTGTTTAGAGTTCAATACGAAATGTCGCGAATTACGCAGAGCTTGTGAATAAAATATTTAACAAAATATCAAAGCCTGCTTTATGACCCTTCCTTCTACGTTCTTAGTAAGGATATGACCCTCACGAGGTCAACATGACAGTATACCACTGAATTAGACGTAACTAAGAGCAACTTCAGTAAAAAGCGCCCAAATAGGACAGGAAGTGACCCGAAAACAGGATTCGCTTCCATAGCTACAAGTGTTTAGTTTAGAGGCAAGCAGTGGTGCCAAAAACAATCGTTTTAGGTACCATTCACGAGGAGTCATACTCAGCGTTTTATAAGTAAGGAAGCAAGCTTAATGCACAAGACTAGTTTTAATCTTACTGAAAGAAAGCCACACGATATGAACTGCATAACTCACCTTCTAGCTTCTCTATCTATGTTACAACATTCAATGTGCGTCAAATTCCGAAATCATCAGAATGCATTAGTAATGAGGAATTCATAATTTGTTGCATGTCTATCGTGATTGAATTGAAAACTGTAGATTATTGTATGAAATTATAACCAAAGAGTACTAAACACAAAACATACCGTCCATTCTGACAATAAAGTGGCGATTTTGACAGTAATCGTATCGTACAAGTGGAAATTTGTTCACACCAAACACACAGGGTTTTAAGCAGTGGAAACTGATTCGATTAGCGGACGGTTTCAGACGAATCAAGAAAGTCATGACCAAGGCTTGCATGATTGTAACCGATTTCCAGATCCTTATAGATTAAATCACAATCCAAAATGACATTTTCAAAGTTCCGTTTCATGTTTCAGGGAACCTGTACGAGAACTGATGTTCAATAAGTGTAGGGATTATTAAAATAACACATTGAAGCATATTCCCAAGGGATAAAAACTATCGCTTGCTAGCTAGATGACGTTATCTGACTAACCTCATTTTCTGTTTGTAGTACGTCGCTTTAACAGACTTTCTAGGTCTGACGGAAAATTAGGAGTTTTCAACTAATAAGCTAAAATCTATGTCTAATGTGAGGTCAGTGGTGCAGTGGTAAACACAGTTGCCTCATGAACAGCAAGGCCGGAATTCTATTCCCAGCCGTGACAGGGACATGCACTACTGACAAACTCTAATGAGGGCGAAACTCGAGTCTGATGCTCCCGCAGTTCGGAAGGGGTCGACTGGAAATTCTATGGAAATGCGATAGTTGCTATCAATTGTGGGTGATGTCCAATCTATATGAAAAACCAAAATCCCCTGCCACTCATCAGTAACCAAATACCGCTCAACAAGTCAATGATTTCTACTATTTCAACTTGGAGAGGAGTCCTAGTCGAGGGGTCATCGATTGGGGTTAGCAGACAGTAACTGTGTCTCCTCTCGAGACGATCGGGCAACCTGATCATTACCCACACGCGTAAGTAGTTGAGCGTATATCTACTTTGGAACGCCATATACGAACCCGTGGTGACAATAGATGACTTTAAGCGTATACTTGAAGCATACAATCGGGAAGTCAGTTCACGTCTTTAATTCGATGAGCTATTGAGATGACTCTGAAGTCAAACAGAACTTTTAGTTTCGATATTACCTCGTCAATACCTTGTGAATTGTCTGCTAATTACTTGATTGTTATGTCCAGGTCAAACGTCTCTTTTTGTGCTTCATTTAGCCTAACCTTAACTGTTAATTCTTGCTTTTGTGATCCATATCAAGCAAAACCCTTTGATCACGTACTCTTTGTCCACCCTACGCTGTTTTATCGTCGTCTAACACAGTCAGGGGTGTATAAGTATTGTAAGACTCATTCAATCTGTAAAATTTCCATAGTTTCAATAACCCAAATGTGCCACTTCACGAAAGACAAGGACTACGCGTGATGACACAAAAGAACACTGGCCCCATAGATCTCACATATTGTTCTATATTCTCTGTAACCGATGGCATAATGCGATTTTAAGTACACGATTCAGTTATCATAAACTAAACATCTCACACATCTGGTTACAGTTTACGTGTGTAAATAAACTTTTCATCATCATTAACATCAATATCATCGTAGACAGCAATACATCAATGGTTATCACTTATGCTTGACTGCTATATAATCATTAGTAGAAAAGCAAACCCTGTACAAGAAGTGAGAAGGAAGAAGAAGAGGGACAACGGTCTAACTATCAAAAGTAGCTGTCTATATTCCAACATTCAACATTAAGGTGCCTAGATCTTCCAGACAAATAACCGGACTATAAGTGAAAATTGAAACGAGATTGGACCTTGAAGCGGTGTACTGGCTCGCGTATCTCTCGATGATCTATTGAGCTAAACTAGACGGTGTGGCCACCACACCGATAGAGTCCCTCACGTCAGGCAGGCCAACAGATAGAGGTCTGACAAACCGCATTCTCCTGGTCCTCAACGTTCGGGGATGGAAGAAGGTTGACATCTTTTTCGAGAAAAGTGCCAGTTTTGGTACACTGCTGCCCGCCTGCTGTCTTACGGCACAAGATTTTAAGCCGAAGGCTTCCGCTGAGAATCCTAATCGTTATTCTGTATAAGTCTGGGTGTCCTGGCAGTATCTCAACCTACATACGAACATGAATACTTACAATACAAGTAACTTTCCCAGCTCTTCTTAATTCAAACTTTACTCTCGTTAGTGCACATTTTTTACCCGACTACGGTTCGGACCGCATTCCAAATGGTGTTGGGAGAACCGTGTTGATAACTACACCACTGACCTGACATTTGAGATGATCAAAGTGATGTATCTAAAAGTTCAGCCGGAAACGCTTGTGAATAATGTCAAGGTTATCCGACCCATTCCATGGGAATTGCAAGTTTCCAATTAACTCCAATCAGTTGCTTAACCGTTGGTACTTGTCAAACAAGTTGGAATTGCATATTTTCTTTGATCCAGTCAGATAGGTTTCTTTACCAATTACGAGAAATCCAGAGGTTTTTACTTGATATGTACTGAACAATAACAGAACGGTCATCACGGCTGTTTCAAGGAAAGATGGGTGGGAGTTGAGCGAAAATGAAACAGAGTGCTTGCACCCAAAAAGTCGACTGAACTTCTAATTAACCCTAAAAGCCGAGAGAAAACGTCAAGTATGCTTGATTTGTAGGAGGCAAACGCCTTGAGCGTTCACATATGATAATTCGGTCGTACCTAACGTGAGGTCAATGGTGCAGTGGTAAACACGGTTGCCTCATAAACAGCGTGGCCGGAATTCTAGTCCGGGCAGTGGCGAAGATATGCACTACTAACGAACTCTAATTAGAGCGAAACTCGAGTCTAGTACCTCTGCAGTTCGGAAGGGGTCGACTGGAAAGTCTATGGCAATGCGACAGCTGCGATCAATTGTGGTGATGTTCAGCTTGAAATCAACCCAATCCCCGATTACTTATCAGTAGCCTTGACTATATGTCAGCAATCTGCGTAATTGTAGTAAGTTGATAAAGATTTATAGAAAGCGATTGTCCCTCGCGTTGTCATTGATCTGTTTCAGTGTGAACTTTTTGGGATTGGTGTTCGTGAATAAAAATTTATCGGAGCCAATAATTTCAAGATCAGCACCACTTTTCAGAGTTAAGGCCATTCTTATTTTCAAGAAAATAACGGTCCATGTATATGAAATTCCACAATGGAATTCTGCCATTTTTGTAAATCTCGATGCGATTGGTTAGATTTCTTGATGATTTTTAATGTCTACGCAAAACCAGTACACGTATTTTCCAAATGCTGAGCAGTTCCTTACCTTACAAAAAATATCCAGGCATATTTTGTTGATGTGTTTTCTCACATACCCTCGAAATCGTTAGAGCTACGATGTGCTGATTTAAGCCCTCTGATCGTTGTTGTTTTGTTTGAGTTTGCCCTGTATAAATTTGCACCTTCAACATTTGTCTCCATTTCGGACTCCTCTTGCAGTATACCTTTATTGAGAAATCTGTATTTATCTGGTATGCAGGCCATGAAACGTAAGGAGTATCATGGTAGGCTAAACATGATTTATGTCCAGATCTTCGGGAGACAGATTTCCGCAATAAGTTAGAACGATCGTTGAACGGTTAGGTGAATCCAGGTCACAGGTCTGAACACACACTGAAGTGGTGGTGCTGGGTATATTCATTCAACAGTTAACCCAACGTATCCTCCTAAAAACAAACAAAATATTTACCTTCTTACGGACGGTTTTTCTGTCAAGTGCTCTGAGGTCCACTACAATATAGAACTCAGAACATATCGTCGGTATTTTGCCTCGAATCCTGATGTAATTCTAGTATCCAAAAGCTGCAGCTCAACTGCATGCTCGGAAGCCTAGAAAACGAGTTTGTTAATGCCAAAGTCAACATTTGTTTTAAACACATAGATATTCAGTAGCATCATAATTCTCCGTCCTTCCCTTATTCTTTCGTTTTGTAGGCTCTTTGACCAACACCGAACTTTCCACACTCTATCCAGGATTTGTTATTCGCTCAGTCTCGTGTAGTGTGTAATGTGATATCATTAACTTTGAAGTAGTAGATTTGTTTGTTTTGTCCGGTTGCCATAGATTCCAGATTCTCCTCTGTAGCCCTGTAGCCCGGTTGTATTTTCATTCTTTCTTTGAAGCTCATTGACTGGTCGTACATTTTCCATTTTGTACCCAAACTTCTGGTCAACAATGCTAGGAAGAATCATGCACATTCATCACAGTCTGTCTATCAGTTCATCAATAGCAAAATGTTAAACGCATCTGGATGTATTCGAGTGGAAACGCACCATGATACCCGGTCGTTTTCAGAATTTGAACAGACTGAAGTTAATGCAGCAAATTCCCTAAAGCCTTATACTCTAGCTCCCTCGGATGATATTTATTTCAAGGTATTTCCGCTTACAGGTAGAATTTCCGATGGGAATTTTGAGAACCAGTTTGGCAATTCTCTATTCAATACATCACACCTAAATTGGTAATGAGATGCTGATGAAATTTAATACCTGTGTACTGTTCACGATTATTCAGTCTGATAAAGCCCTGACTGTTTCACTCTTCTCACTAACTCTAACAACCCTTACTTTTTCTATGGTTGGGAAACAGTCTTTTCCCATTGAATAAGAGGCCCAGAGCCAACCTGTCTTTAGTTTACTACGCAATAAATTCCTCAAGTTTAATATTCTTTTCTGCCGGTCAAGTGCTTCAGAAAGCTACCGACAGTCGTCGTAGAGAGATAGACAGGAAACTGACCGTTGGACCTATAGGCATCCCATGTGCCGCATTAAGTACGAGAATGGGTATAACTCCATCAGGTTATTCAAAACAACTCCCAGTGAATTGGGTTGCCTCGGTCAAATTTCCACAAAAGGCCCACTCCATCAAAAGTACACCAGTTGTCTGTAAGAATGGGATCACTGAGGTCAAACACGTACAGTATAGTCTGGCAAAACGCAAGCTCACTGATTGTGTGAATTTTTAAGTCGAAAGTGGGCAAATTGGAATCAAAAGTTCAAGAGACATAACACAATGGATTGATGATATTTCGTCGGCACATTCCCTGTTGTGCTTGGTAACCGTCACTTCTGATCAATTAGGGTTTCCCTAACGAAGATATTCTTGACTTATGAGACGCGGCCAAGAGTCAACATACGTCACCAGTACTGGGCACTACCTTTCAATATAAACTTTATTTCCTATCCACGTGTGTGGGATGGTTTATATAGTGGTCAGGCAGGATCAACTGTCGCTTTGTTCGCGCTTTCTGTTGGTATCATGTAGTGTTCTGTTTATCTTGCTTTTCGTGTCGCTCTAGTCACTGCGTTTTAGTCGTATAGAATGTCAATTAATGTAGGTAAAACACCTTCCGAAAGTAGTCTCGTATGGATGCAACCCTTAAGGAGGTCACTTTTGTTTGGTTCAATGGTTAGCATTCTGTAGAATGACGAAAATTGTCTACGTTCTTCAGGAGGGACTTGTGCTTCTGGATGGACACTTACCCACCATACCGTAGATGCCTCCTTCAACCACTGGTAACTTAGCCGATCCGGACTGCGGCCCGCCCATTGTAAATGTTTTGCCAGATCCGGTCTGTCCGTAAGCAAAACATGTGGCCATGTAACCGTGAAATATGGAAGATACCATTGGAGCAGCTGTGTGGAAATAAACCTGAAAATGTGTGAGAAGGACCTGTTAGCCACGTGTTTTGGTGACGGTGTAGTGAATCCTGGTTACTTACGCAATGTAAGTAGTTTATGTTTTAATGAATTATTTTGGCAACAGTCACTGTGACCAGGTGTTTAAACAATCGCGTTGAAAGATCCCTACAGCATTCACTTCTTTGGGCGACGAATTCTAAGTAATGACCAAATTAGCTCGGCATTGAGAGGCTTCAGTTGTACTGGTATATTGTATGGCTACCAGCATTTTAGAACACAACATATGATCAAATTACAACGGTTCCACTATCTCCATACTTATGGCGCAACGTTGTCACCATTTTTATCTACGACATGGTTGATCTCGTCGAAGGTTTTCATTTGTTTCGTTCATTTCGCCCTGATAGCGTTGTTTCATGCAAGTGTTGTGTTTGACCTGATAATAAATAACCACGAACTGGCTTGAAAGCTAAGCTGTGTTTTTATAACAAACAAATGGTTAGTCTCCACAACATTTTCATAGCAACCGCCAGTCATTATCATACATAACCACAGTGCTGGTTATGAAGACAGCGAATACTTAGTTCTTCCACTGACTAACTTCAGACTTTAGTTTTGTAGCAAAAGCAACAGTTATGAACCGGGAAAGGATTTCAACTCTAAGGCGTGGAAGCTAAGCTCAGAGATGACGGTTTTGTGGTCTAGTTAGAGGGGGTGTGAATAGTCATCAGATAAACTAGCTGGATCATCAAGTAATGACGACCGAATAAACTAGAAACCTTATGGATTAGTTGCAAATTTCATTAGGGGACGTTTCACAATGCCTGAAGGTGGGAGGCAGCATCTTACACTCAACACCAGAACTGACGTGCAGGATATTTGCTAAAATTAACATCCGACCACGTGATCAGGAGTACATAGAAGTCATCGTTTCGTAATATATTCGGTTTGTAAAATGATCTGGAGTAACATCTCAGAATGATAAGTTTTCAGGATCGGTTGTAGATGGATTTACACGAATTGGCAGGATAACGGCAAACACTTAGTAAATATTTCAGTTTTAATGGGTAATGGGGAAGCCGTTTGCGTTAAATTAAATACCATCCATAATTAATTGCAGCTGTCACAATCAGAAGGACTTTTTCCCGACCCACGCCGAAAAGAAGCATTAGCACCGGGCTTGCTGCTAATTGGAGTCCCTTTGATGGTGCGAATGATTTGCCAAGACCGGTATTTACACTGCAGTCAGCGTTCTCATGAGGCAACAGTGTTCATCACTATGCAGATAACTCTACACTAGGTAGTTTCGTTTGCTTATAAACAATGATTAGGTAGTCAGGACGTATACAAATATTGAAAACAAACATTGTAACTAGAAACTTCGATCAAAATTGTTGCATTTTCGTCTGTTTAGAACGACATTTCTGCCAGACATTATGGCTGTCTTTCACAATCACTCACGACGATTGCCTCTGTTTAATTACCACTTCATTGTCTAAAGAGTGGATGCTGTAACAAGATTTCGTTATACCGTTTTGGTATGCAGAGCATACTGATCGAATATTTACAGCAAATTTTGTCCACACAAAAACTGGATTGCACTCACTTCGGCTGTGGTTACGTTTTCATCAAAACAGCGATCAAATCGGAAGGTTGTATGCTCCAAGTACTCGGTTAGATCGAAACGTTGTCGCGGCTCACACAAGACGATATGATCCTCAGCTGGAATGCTGATCACATCCATATCACCCATCGATATCTCTGCAGATAGAAGTATTTTACAAAGTAAACAGTCACCTGAGTCTCACAATGAAAACAGTTTTGGGCTGAATGAAGAACATATTCCCGTCTTGTTAAGTGTGATTTATTCCATGCCGGCGTGAATTAGTAACATTTCAGTGAATGAACGGAGGAAGATAACATCAAAATCCGCTTGCATTGGCAGTAGTGTCCATGAGATACTTACCGTGTTTACGATGGTTTGTCTCATAGTTACCCGAGCGATCTTCGTCGCAACTTCACAAAGGATTGTCACCATGTCTGGGTCCAGCAGCCATGAGTTAGGTCCTCAGCACCAGTGTTGCCTGTCCAAACTTAAGTTCTGTCACCTAAACTTGTCGTCCTTTTCTCACGAGAAGTAACCATTTAGCAATGGAGGATTCCGAAGTGGGCTACATTGCTTAGTTGACTAGATAATCAGTGTAGGCTACTCAACGATGCTACTTCCTATACGCCAACGGCATATCATAAGTCACCTACACATGAACTAAAGAATCTTCAATCAACCATATTACTCGCTGCAATTTTCTACTTTATGTGACTCTAACTATCACCCCCGGAGTGCAATGTGCTGAAGATATGGGACAAATGAATAGCAAAGTTTGCAGACATATTGATTCCGCGTCTGAATATGTTTAATCTGCATACCAATATAAGAGCCCGTTGTGATAGTACTAACTGTAAATAGATATAAAAGCAGTCCCGATTTTCACAAACAGAAGGAAGAATCAACAACAACACAACCCCCCAGTAAAATGACAGTTCATTCCTTCTTTCATTGAGGTTGCTAAGTAGGACGTAGCTAAACCTATGCTTGCGTTTTGACTATGTTTTACAAACGAGAAACGAAGTCAACCAATAAAATAGGGTTGAATATGGACCCTTGCCTAGAAACCAGTTTTTCGGCTGATGGCTAGCGTTTTTCAATTCAATGTTTGCCGGGCTTGATACTTCATGATTCATCTGAGCGAAAAAGATTAGCTTTTCCTAGGGCACCCTTGCTCAGTCATAGACAAAAGTCTTAACCTATTTGACGACATGACACATGGTTTCATTTTGCAGCCAATGGTTCAGCAGTCCGATTCATTTAATAACGACGGACCAACCCAGTCCGGCGATGCAGTGAATGAGAAATTTACGTTTTATTCTCGTCAAAATAGATGTACTATAGGCTGAAGCAAACCTCGTAGAAATTTTTTTGGCCGTTCGACCTTATGATATTATGCGCGACAGGTTGCAGTCGATCGGTGAGCACTCACAGTGAGCTTTGTTTGGGGGTACCTTTTCTAAACCCCTTATATACGCGGAAGATGTCGGGACTTCAGTCATAAGTATAGTTCTACTGTGTACCCATACGGTCGTACTCCGCAACTTAAGCACCTTAAACACAGAGTCGTGCGACAAACAACCTTACTGTTGTAACCGCCCTTTGGCTGGCAGCTTCCATGTGGTCTCACATAAATTTTAAGATTTGGTGGCAGGGCTCGAGCTTCTGTTGTGCCGGACAGTAATCAAAAAAAGAGAACCTGATAAGTAAAAATACATGATGAAGAAGGAACACAAAAACCGGTTGAAATTTTTGAAGAACAGTAAGCGTAAATAAGGTTACGGGCGCATGCTTGTCATCAACCGCGATATACTATCATGTCCGGGAGCGTTCTCAGCCCACTATACGAATGGTCGTGCGCTCCTAAATTTGCCAGGCGGTACTTCCACAACTTGTTCAATGGAATGTTCAGGGCTTTCTTAGACTGCGACCAAATAACAGCCCGTCAAATTTGTTCTCTCTTAAACATCAACAGCTGCACTGAACAGTGCACAATGTGTAAGATGACGCACTTTTTCATGGAGTATTTGTCTCAATTAGCCTAAAGTATATGCCTTCAGTACACTGACGGTAAACTTGGAGAATTTTCAAACGCATGTTAACAGAAGTTAGCATTATCCGAACAGTCAGCTCATGTGAAACGGACTAATTGATGGAGGCAACAGTGAACAGCTACCGTGAACTGTTATGCGGGTGGAGGACGTCTTTGATCCTTAAGGCACGCACACTGTAAACCATTATTATCATCATTATGATCAATAAAACAACTGTTAAAAAGAAATCTCTATGCATTTCAACTCCATCAATAAACTGGTTTGGCACCGCGTATCCATCATCTGCAGAAAAACCAGGTAAAGGAATGCTGTTCACCTGCTTAACGATAGTCAACGCACTAAATAACGGATGCTCCAACGGCGAATCATCCAAAGCTCGCGGTTCTTCATAGTCAGTAGCTCGGGTGAAATAAGGATATTAAAAAACCATGCAAAATGCCACTTAAATTGAAAAAACTTTCAAGAATAGCCTAAAAATGCGCTTTTTGGGAGGATATTCAAAGACCTGGACGAAATGATTACTTTTATTAAGGCTGTCCTCTAACGGAGACAAACCTAGAGTGTACCTCAGATAGCCTAGTTAGAAAAACCTCTCAAATCTAAAACAATGAGGACTGGTGATACTGGTAATGATTGATGATGCTCCATTGTACGTTGCAACAAAGTACGATTATCCATTGCTAAAGTGTGGCCGTTAAGTATGAAGAGGATAATAATAATGAACGCGAAGTCGGTAGTTATGAAGATGACATACACTAGTCCGGTAACACACATTCTAGGCCAATACCGCGTCTTGTATAGTACAAAATTCTACACAAGATACGACAAACTTTTTCTTGCATTCTCCACCACATTTTTGTCGACAGTGTTCAGACAAAAACGCCTTCGAGGCCTTCTGTGCATAAATATTAACTGAATGCTACCGGGTATCTGACACATTGTATACATTGTCTATTCGGGTATATTTACGCATAAGTATAATACTCACTGCAGTGGATAATCAAATGTACTTCGAATGTGCCAACTATACACTACGCTTACTGTTAATTATTACAACACCTTTGAAACGGTTGGTCACCTTTTTTGTTTCTGGGGCGCTTCCTTACGCAAACTACTATTCTGCCCCGTTTTCTGGGAGTACCCCAAAATGGCATCGAATCCACTACAGTCGATCTGCAGGAATCCGCTGACTTGGAAACATTTGTTGCGGCTGAGCTTTTATGTTCCACATTCACTAGCTGTATATCACCTGATTGCGTAGCTGAACTTGCTGAGGTGTACTCCGGGTGATCAGAGCTAGAAGAAGAGTACATGGGTTTTCGCTCAAACGAATGTATTACATTGTGTTCACCCGATGGTTCCTTTATATCAAGGAGACTGTGAGAAGCCGTGCGTTCTCGTCCTTCAAAAAGTGGTCGAACATTTGAATTGATCTTCAGGCGGTGGCACCTTGGTCGAGAAAGTTTAGATATTGGAGACCGGTACCCAGATACAACTGAGCCGTTCATGGGATATTTGTGTATAGTCTCGGGTCACTACGGTAGTCTCGTGATCAAGGTTTTGTTATGTGTGCAAAGATGCTTGTCCTGGAAGGAAGGGCTGAAAAAATGAAAATACAGCAAACGAAAACAAAGTTGTTTTCCATAAATAGAGGTTCAGTGTGCTCACAAAACAAATTTGTAATCATAGAATTTTGTGTAAGCCTACATTACAAATTAGGATGCATCGCTCTGGCGATCCTCACAGTAAATTCCTCGAACTGATAGCGCTTATTCTTAGTCCAAATGGATCCAACTATTAAGAATTTGGGTTAAAGATGCAGTTGAACCAACTACGGGATTTCTATGTTCTCAGATTGAATTCATTTTGGAGTTCATAAGGCTACAATAAAAATACATTCTCTTGTTGATTTTGTTCTGAATAGAGACCATAGTTTACGCGAGTGAATTTCTTTTGAGTCACATTTTTGTATTTTTTGCTGAATTTATAACTTCAAAACCGCTGTTTATTGCGTTGGATTACGAATACATCACAAAGGGTTAGGCTCATGACGATGAGGTCATATTTAATGCCACAACTTTCAGCAAAACTTTACACTTTGTAGCCAGGTTGCGCATTTCAGAATAACTGAAAAACGGCAGATAGTGTCCGATATCTGTGCCTTTTGTAGCTTGTTCGACTAGAATAAATTTCCGTTAGCACAACACCGGTTAGTTGCTTTCCCATCTAACAGTATGGCAATGACTAAATTCTGGGTATGATGAAGACGGTGCTGTGTTCCTTTACCTAGGACTAAGCTATACAAGAACGAAATGAATAGAAAGTTGTAGATAGTATTCTTGGTACAAAATATGATTACGGCTTCTATAGACTGTGATATAATTCGAGACATTAGGGTAAAGCATCGACAGTATGATTATATATTTAGGGCACACGGTAGCATCTAAGCCGCTTCAAAAGTGCAAACTGTAAAACTCAGTACTGAAAGAAAATCCAACAGCTTTTTGTTAACGCTTGCATTCCGAGCTGTAATAAGTCTTCGAATTATGATAAACACTCTTATCATATGCATGTCAAGAACAATGCTGCATTCCGGGATAATTCCATAGATGCTGCTAACGTTTACTCAGTTAAGATGACTTCAAGATATTCTCTGATTTTAAGAAAACCGTTCACAATATGTTTTGTAGTTCAATAGCCAAAATCCAAGGGTTTATTAGTCAAGTACTACTAATTAACAGTTCGCATAGGATTTTCAACGATCGCTTTCTGTTCCCAATCGATAGCGCAGTTTAGTTAAAACAGCTGTCAAGTAATTAGATGCTGTCGGATGAGTTTTTCTGTTCGGGTGTAATTCTCTTTTACCCATTTTGTTTGTAACAAGAAACCTTGAAGCAAACAATAGAAAACCGAATTCGGTTGCGTGATTCTTGTTTAGTAGTCCGTGAATTAAGATAAACCAATGAAACAAAACAATGGTAGTAGCCAGGTTTAGTTTGAAAGCCTCACCAAACCATTACTTGTATACTGGTAGGACACCTAGGCTCTGGTTGAAGGACTCAACAAAAATGCAGGTGCATTAAACTCGTCTTTGTCCCATTCGGATTCTTTAATTCCCGCTACATCTATCGGATTCCTGTCCAAGTGACTGTTATCAGACGATGATAAGTATCTTTCCTGGATATATGTGCGATTTGGTGAGTGTGTTGGTGTTATCAGAAATATCACTGCTTGCAAAAACCCAATCACAATCGTTTGTTATCAATGTGCGAAGAATGTTTAAGTCTTTGTTCTGGTGAGAAGCCATTCGAAGTTTTGCATTCAAACTGTTGCGCCCTCATTATTTTCCTTTGGTTAAAAATGAGGTAATTCACTTACAGTTTATCCAATAAGTATTAAAATGTTTTCCTTTTTTAATGTCATAATTTACCCACTCTTTCAAAGCATCTAACAAAATAAAAATTGTTCACAATACACCAAGATAACGTTTTACTTTAGTTGATTCACCGATATCGTCGGATCCTGTCTCAGAGCTTATTAGGCTTGTATTGCAAACAGGGATTGGTTTTGGTAAAAACCGAGACAAAGACAGTTGTGAGAGTCTCCTTAACCTGAATTTATTCCTCAATGAATTTTTTTAACATCCAAATTGTTCAGGCTTTGGTTTGTCTGTATTCACGGGGGAAAGAGTTTGAATGTTTTAAGAAAGCCTCGTCATAATACAGTCTTCACTATTAACCTAGGAATAAAGGATTAAAAACGGAAATTAATAATGTAACAAAACGATACTACATGATAGAATTTCATGGGGAAAAGGTGACACGAAACCTTTATGCGAAATGGGATAAACCATAGAATAT
The DNA here is from genome assembly GCA_014338405.1 of Paragonimus skrjabini miyazakii. Taxonomy (NCBI): domain Eukaryota; kingdom Metazoa; phylum Platyhelminthes; class Trematoda; order Plagiorchiida; family Troglotrematidae; genus Paragonimus; species Paragonimus skrjabini miyazakii. Next base: position 160,327 of record JTDE01001194.1, read on the forward strand.
TTCTTGCAGATCGCATTTTTCATTCGATATATCCCTATTAGTAAAATATTTAAATGCAGCTTATTAAATTGGCTTTATGACAGTTACTAGTTCATTGGTATGCCTTCTATGTTCAATTGAGCGGCACATTTTGAGATATGTCAGTTCATCGAGAAAAAGAGTGCGCAATGTTAGTCACAACAAGTTGCACAAGGGTGTGGTTTCTAATGGAACTATTCCTGCCCTTGCAGTCAGATATGACTATATTTAATAACTACCGTCAGTTTCATCATGAGCTTTTCTTCAACAGGATGACCCCATTTTATAAAATGTTCTATTAAGAACAGCTGTTAGTTACGGCTGAGAGAAATATCCCTCCAGAAACGCTATTTAAGGCTCTGTATTATATTACTCTAAATACATCACTCATGAATTCATTTTACTTAATCGAAGCTATTTTCGAGACAACCTGTTAAAAAGTAGCTCAAGTAAACTTTGTAAGAAGCGGGACTTGCCAGTAGCAAGAAAATGTTTTTACCCTGTGACTGTATATTTAATTATCATAATCATTTTCAGCTACGAACAACATCTGTGCGTCTTAAGACTTCAGTTGACAGCAGTTCATGAAGTGATATATTACTAACTACTGATGAACATTAGGCACGTTTTGGACACTCTTTCGGTAGATTAACTAAAAATACATTCCAGTCAGTGAGCAGTCTAAGTTCCAAAAGACTGTCATTTGTCAACTGACGAAAACTACTCGTCGATTTCAATTGATCTGTTTTGTTATCGTACATATTGTCATTTGTCGTTTTTATTATGGAACAACACGATCTTTTTTCTCAATCTTTTTAAAGCAAAGTTCTTCATTGTAACGTTTTAACATTATCCATCTCATTTGTTTGTTTGAGAGGACAAAGCATGATATTAGTTTCAAATAGAAGCCCTTTTAGCTGGGTGACATACGTCCATGTAAAGTTAAATACTTCTTTCTTCAAAACTTTATTGCGTCCCAGTAGCACGCCCGTGGAGGTCTAAAGAAATTTCCAAAGCTCAATCAATGAACCTCGGATATTGTCAACATTAATGCAATTGTTTCTTCCCTCTACTAAAAACTGCCTTTGCTAGTTAATTAACTGAAAAATCTACCAGTTGTAACTTGATTTGTTTTCTTCTGTTCGTCCTGATCGTTTAAACCTCCAGCGGAACTACACCATAAAAAATACGGAAGCCACAAACTGGCAAGATGTACTTTGCAAACACAACGCGGTTGAACTTTATTCACTTGTTAGCAATTTTTATTGAAATACTTGTGCACCAAACAAGAGATTTCCTATTATCTACACTGGATCTCATTGGTCAGCAGCGATCTTTGTTAGCCGAAAGGCCATTCGGGCGTAGCTACCTATTGGAATAGCTTGCTTTTTTTCTCAACTTTGTTGTACAACTTGCAACTCCTCAATAAAGATAGCTTTCGCATAGTCCCTTGGTTTATTTCCATTTGTGTGAGAATTCAAAGCTTCTTAGTTCTGATCGCTATATGTAGGACACTAAATGGTTGTTTAGTTTAGCTTCGTTGGTTAATTCATTAGATACAATGCTACGCTGCTTGCCAACTTCTGCATTACTGATAGTTGGGAACTCACCATTCGTGGAGTGAAACGTCCCAGGAGGATTGCTACAACAGCCATTTGTTTGAGGGGGCTGCGCGGTTTTGAAACAAGCAGTACACTTTTAATCACAATTAAAAACATGAAAATTACTTAGCTCCAAGCTGACATAAAACTGAAAGCGAAGCAATTGGAGTAAAAAGCATGGAATGCCTTGTGACGTTTACACGGAATTCTATACTTCGTAGTTTTCGCTGTTTTTTGTTTAATTTACTCTTCCAAAGTATACATGCACATGGGGTTTAGACCACACAAACTGGAAAAAGTACCCTCTTCAAAGGTCGCTAGCCGTTTCTTCTTCCCGTGCTTTGTGATATATTTGCGCTGAATTTTGAGGAGTTCTAGGCTAACGAAATTTACTATTAATTTCAGATTATTTCTATATGTATCAGTCTCCACGACTGCCTACACCGTAGATCCTAAATCCCTTGAATTGATAGGGCGGGTCAAATCCATTGAACGTTGCTTCATTTAGTCTAGTAAAATTATAAATCTGTGTAACTTCACGAACCACCGTGGTTCAATGCCTTGCAGGTTCGTCACCTTTTGGTTCTACGTTTTTACTTTAGCCGTATATAACGTTGTGATTTACTGCAGGGCCCACACCCACTTGATTGATTTCACCACTTAATTAATAGTAATTGGAAGTAGTGGAATTAGTTGGCGTACGCCGAATACCGTCTCACAGAACTTTCAATCAATCCCCCTTGAAAATAGTAATTGCACTTTTGTTTCGTCTCTTTAAGATGGCGTAGGATCAAATCACATGACCCACAGCAGAGTTCATCTGAAGTTTATCGTGTTTGTTCGGGAAGCGTCCGTGCTGCTCAGGATGGTTATAAATGAATAACTATCTTGCTGTTGTCTCTTTTCCAAGGGCCCCTAAGAGACTCCATAACAACGCAAAGTTTAAGCAAGATAATTGGACAACATGAAGAAAGGACCTCGTAGTTCGTAGGAGAAAACGACGTTGTAAGAATGAACCTTATCAGAAATGCAGTCGTCGGTTTGAGCAATGTAAACAAAACACCGTGATAATTCATCTGCAAATGGTTGCACTCTATACACACTCATTTTAGGTCCACTGTCGTATAACTGACTTCATGCTTCGATTTACTAGGCGTATATGCTCCGACCATTTGGTCGGGTCAGGTACACGCATGCAGTGATGACTGTGGTCAACGGCTTCCTCATCGTAGCAAGGATATGTACTACTGACGAGGTCCGACAGGAACGAAACATAGGTGTAGTACCTTTTTAAAAGGGTGCTAACTGGACAGTCTCTAGAAATGTCTACGCTGTAATCCACTGCGAGTGAGTGTCTACTTAAGTGACCAATGTAGCGTCTTGTACAGTACTTCGTGCCGCATAACCTCCATTGTTTTTGAACTTTTTATCTTTTCCAAATTTACAGATACATTTGATTTTTAAACCATATGAATGGGTGATACACTTTTTCTCCAAGGTTGTGAACCGTGCGTTTTAGCTCTTTTCCGTGTCGCCTGTGTGCTGATTTACGAAAAGTTAGAGGCTAATGAAATCAATCATCTACTTCAGCGTATCCCCGGACTTATCTGTCGTTACGATCAACTCCGTTATGAACTAGAAAGCCCTTGAGAGCACCACGACAGACTATTGTTAGTTCCTCCAGATAGAATGAAGGCATCCAAAATTCTGTGTAACGGAACTATAAACCGACGCACAGTCCCGAACCACTGTCAGTCAGTTCCCTTAATTTTGTAGAGTATTCATTATTTTGTACTTAATTTTACTAACACTGCGTAACTGCTGCATCAGACCACATCGTACATTTTTGTTTGACTTCAGTAAAAAAAACACAACACATTTTTGAATAAACTCTGCTACACGTGCTTGCTGGTTCTTTTTAGGACACCCGTGGTTGCCATCCAGGTTAAAACATCCCGGGATGTTTTAA
>JTDE01001195.1:4115-51699 GCA_014338405.1 Paragonimus skrjabini miyazakii
TGTAGTTACGTAGATTTAATGTTAGATAACGAAGTCATGGAGGTTGTCGACTGGTTTTTATACCTGGGAAGCTACATCAACGGCAGCGGGGGAGGGGGGGGGAAGGGAGGAGAGGCGAGCATCTGTAAGGCTGGGGCGGTGTTCGTTAATCTGAGACACCTATGGCAACAGAGAGGCATTTCTCTGAAACTTAAGGGTTGCGTATATCAGACAACGGTGAGGGTTTTCCTACTTTACGACAGCGAAACTTGGCCCCCCATGGTAGAAGACGTGAACCATCTTCAGGAATTTGACCCTGATGTCTGCGTTCAGTCGCTCTTATCGGGTGGCACAAACGAGTGAGCAACGAGGAGGTCAGAAGGTGGCCGTTTAGCACAGACTTTCAAACAAGTTCTTTCGTACAGCTCTTGCACTTGCACAAATTTAAGTGGTAAGGTCATGTACTAAGGACACCAGCTAGGCATCTGCCACAACGAGCACTGTTTACCGACGCTGCGGTCGATTGGCGCAAGGTGCGAGTTGGACAGGTGATGATCTGGCGTAGACAAAAAGTGATACACGATTAGATAAAAAATATGGTTTATAATCAAGTTCCAACAATTGGCTGCATGACACAATTTGTTCATTTGTGGTAACGCTTGCATGCCAGTCGAAGTTCACATAATACATTATATAAGATTGACCGTAATTGACGGGATGTCGTAATAGGTTCACTAAACACTATGCGTGGGTCATTCGTTCTAACGTTACTCCTGTTGGGATTGGTTTCAGAATGTCGTGTTCTGAAGCAGGGTAGAAACGTGAGTTGTTCTTGGTTGAATTAGACTGAATGTATCATATACTTAACTTGTATGGCTGTTACTAATGAGCGTTTTGATGATTCCCATTTCATGTACACAGGCCAAACCCTTTTCGGATTCCCAATCACTGCCTACAATCTATCACAATATTGATAACAGAAAGTATCCCAAATCTTTTGATGCCAGGGAGAAGTGGCCTTAATGTCCCACAATTGGCAAGATAGGTGACAGCGGAGAGTGTGCACACGACTGGGTGAGTGATACAGTCATTTCCGTGTGACTGAGCGAGTGGTCGACGAAGGTAAACGAGTTAAATATTGTATACTCCTTATTCAGTATGAATATATTATATATGTAATATATGTATACATATAATACAATATGAATATAATCCACGTTAGATATCAGTTTATGAGTTCGGACAATTTACGGCCCGCTCCCGATGAAAATTATTCTGGTTAGCGATCAACATCGAGCACATCTTACTGTTGATCAGGATTTGACATCTGTTGTCTTCCATCTAGATACTCGTGAACATGGTTTCGGTACACCAACTGAGAGCTGGCTTGAGTCAATTGACTGCGACCGTCTCAACAAACTGGTAGAATCTTGGGTTAGAATGAAATAACGGGATTCTGAATGCAGACGATAGATCAATAGCGCTTTGACGGTAAGATTGCTTGAGAAAACGAAAACTAATGTTCTCAATACAAACAGGTATAGTTTCCATCAATATGTCCATCGGAATTGTCGGCATAGTGCGATTGATTTTAACGAGCTCATGATTGTAGTCACTCGTTTCGTGCAACAAGGCATTTGTGATCAGTAGGTGAATATCTACAGTGCACTTCGGTTCGGTAGAATAGTTGATTTCGTACAAGTCATCGATTAGTTTGAAAGAATCTTTAGTGGGATTTATCATGGTGCGTTCGTTTAAGCCGAGCTTGTCATTACAGCAATTGACCTGAGCAATAGCCTAAATTATTGAGTCTTCGGTAGGATTAGATTTGGGTGTGTGTCAATAGGAAATGCTTGCATCTACCAATTTTCATGTTCTAACTGCTTTGATCAAACAAAGAATTTATTCAATTTTTGGCTGTTTACCCAGCATTGAACTAAACGCGACTGGTTTCCTAATACAGAAGAGAACCTACTTTGATAAACCCGCACCAGTGCCAGAGACTTGATTCATACGACTTTACACAGCGTATGCTCGGACAGCTAACTAAATTTGGGAGTTTGAGACCACCGTTTATAGCTGCTGTAACCCACACAAACTGTTTCGTTGAATGAATCATAGTTGATTGACAGAGTTCTCTCTGACGTTTCCCATTCTGGCTTTCGGAAGCATTCTGTTTTGTATCAACCCCATCTACAAAGTGTCCATTTTGTTCGCTTTATAAACGTTAGTCAAAGAACGAAGCATCCATTATCTTTCAGTTTGCACGAGTCGGAAGTTACATAACAGAACCATTCACTGAAATATTTTCTCTATTCTACAACAACTTTGTTTCATATTTGTCTATCACTCTGTTGGCTGCCTGCTCTCTTTTGTTTAGAAACACGTTCAGGAGTTCGTTAAGGTCTTCCATATGGACAGACTAACTTCCTGAGTTTGGGGTATATTAGACGATAGCCCGACTCGAGTTAAATACACCTCACATATTTCATTTCTGAGGCAACTAACAATAAAAATGTGTCAATGACACTGATGAACACTGAGAAAATGTTACTGATGAGTAGTATTGACAATGCATTCGATTTGATCAACTTGTGGAAAATAGGCTTTTGCCGTACTTCGTGATTTGCAAGTAACATTCACATCATCCCAAATAATTCAGGCAATCGTCGCATCCAGCACGATGAGTGATCGGTTATGTATTCACTCAAATGGTCGGTACACAATGGCTCTCAGTGCCTACGACCTCCGGTCGACTTGTACTAAATGTTTAGATGAGCGTGACACAAATGGTATGGCGTGGATACATTGGATAACTCATGGATTGGTTACTGGCGGATTGTACGACGAACAGACTGGTTGTCAACCGTATCCGTGTCACAAATGTAGTCATCGTGGTCATGGGAGCTATCCACCTTGCCATCCTGGCGGGAAACCGGACTACGAATGGTCTGAAAACTGTCGACCTGGATACAACATCAGCTACACGGAAGACAAACGATTTGGTAAGTAACTGTGAATAATCAATCACAAGCAATGCAATGGTTCTTGATGCATGTCACTGCACACAGCATCTGCTATTAGAGGTCATAATTACAAAACGTTTTGACACTTTGTACATCAACGTCGTTTGAGAAGCGCAGTTGTATCATTGCTGTAAAAGTGGTTTTCGTTTCACATTTCTCGATCACTGCATTCAGGTATGGAAGCCTACAGAATAATGAATAGCCAGAGCCAGATCATGGAGGAGATAATGGTCAATGGCCCAGTGGAGACAATGTTCGCATTGTTCACGGATTTCCTCGACTATCAGTCCGGTGTCTACTATAAGCAGCGAGGTTACATGATTGGATTCTATCGAGCGCGTATCATTGGCTGGGGCGAGGATGAACGAGGCATACCCTACTGGCTGTTGGCCAATTCTCTCAACGAGGAGTGGGGTGAGAACGGATTCTTCCGTATGCTTCGAGGCAAAAACGAATGTGGTGTAGAACAATTTGTCGTGGCTGGTCTGCCAAAAGTGTAACCCGAGTGGCCGTACTAACTTCATTCTAACATCCCCAAACTATTATGTAGATTTAACATTCCAACGTTTGACAGACATCTCTGACAAATTTGTCGGTCAAACACCACTTCTGAATTTAATACAAACAGTTGATCAGCAGTGATGACGTATTTCCCATTGTTTATTCATACTGACTAGTTGTGGACTCACTGGCGGAAGTAAACCAGGTTTGGCATCAGTAAACTCATCAGGAGGTTTGAACAGCGTCATACTACATGTATGTTTACTGGACCACATTGAAGCTTCATGATAGAGCATACAGCATTCGATCAGTTAGATAAGCTTGAGTTTTCACCGCCCCCACGTATTAGAGCGCAAGGTGTACACTCAAGAGTGTTTTCCATGGAAGTACGCATTGACAAAACCGTTTCCTTTGTAGAACTCCTGTGCACGAACAAGACAGTACATTAAAAAACTAGTTCGTTCCGTATTCTCTATTTTTATCCACCACAGAAACTTGCTATTTAAATTTTTATACTCTATACACTATGTATGCTTCGTTGCGTGAAGCGCAGAAGCATTTGCGATCAAGAAACTTTAATCACATGGCAAGAAATTTGATCAGAAGAACTGATCAAGTCATCTAGTTTTAAGGAGTTTAGATAATTCATAGCGTGCGAAATGTGATGATGTTGTGATCTATGGATGCAGGGGTTACAGGAATTATTCATTCGGAGAATCGACACGTGGATTACATACTTCAACATCACTACGAACACCGACAATCGGTCGCCAGTTAGTTCACTGTGCTTCCAAAATTCTAGGCAAGTACGTCATTCTTCTCACCGTTGCCACCTGCAAAAGTACATAGATTGATTCGGTGAGCAGATTAGTTGAACTCGGTACAATTTTAACTGCAGTCGCTGTCCTGAATATTCGCTAGCCGTGTTTCTGATTTGTCACATAAATGTGTGGCAGACAACAGTATTTTGAGTTGTTTCTGCGATAAAACCACACAAGTTAGTCAAATGATTTCTAATTTCTCCAGGAAGAATGAAGAACATGGTATTTATATGAGTTATTTTCTCATAGTTCGACGCAACTCAGAGATACCCAAGGGACAGAATAGAAACCATCCAATAGACTGAATTATGGCGGCGTGATAAGATTAGAGACAACGCCACTGGACATCGCTCGTCAATTTGCGTATTCAGTTAACATATTGTTGTATTAACCCAAGTAATTCTTGTTATCAAACAACACTAACGCCAACTTACTCATATTTAGTGAGGTCTTGGAAATAAGACACCACTGATTGACACTGAGCGCGTAAAACTCATCAGTGTAAGCCACTTGATTGTCTCAAGATTAACCAATTGGTTTTAATAGATTAGCTGTTACATTTGTATGATGGTTACAGTGATGTATAACTAGTGTAATTGACTCGGCTCAAACCCAATGCTAGTTTCGGTGGAATAACATTAACTCCCTGAATTTGTGCAATTCAGTTGTTAATCCCTCAAACACAGTTGTGAATTCTTATATCCGTTGTGCAACAAAACAAGAGTAGTGTAACATTAGCTTAGTGGTAATCACCACAACCCGTTATGCACAAATCAATTCTATTTGAACATTTTGCCCTCGGTTGGGAAATGATCATGTCGGACTAATTTGTGACTAATGCTGTTAGTCAAGTGGTCACCTACGAATTGCATTTGCAGAAATCTGTTCTTTTTCTGTGCACTGCAACATACCACTTTTGGTTCCTTCATCTCACTGTGGATATCCACAAACTTTTCAGGTTAGCCGTCATCCACCAGCATTTCCCTGATAAACTCTTCTTTCTTTCTTTTTGGAACACAGATTGCTCAAAAATGGACAAGATGGTCATCAGCCTGTGGAAACACAGAGTTGACTGGTATATATCCGTTTAGCCTTGTGGCAAATCGCTTGATCCAACCTCAGTTTTATAAAAACAACTTTATGTATGAGATTAGGTTAGAACACCTAAAAATCTATCACGCGTTCTATGCTTATCTACCATCTGAGTCTCACCACATGTCAACAAGTCAACATCCACGGAATGTACTTGCATACAGTAAGGTAGTGATTGTCTGTGTTATGGGTATGCGAACAATTATCCACATGATATTTGGACACTTGGAAATGGAACTGATGAGTGATCGAGCTGACTATTGGAATTTATGTCACATGGCATTTTTCTAGAAAGTGATATAACTCAACCATGCTCATAATATTGAAACAATTAGATTGATAGAATTCTACAATTCCGAAGAAAACGGGAAAACATGATGCTCTCGCTTTGTGCATCTGATGTTTCGTCGATCAGATGATTTCCCACGAGGTCACAGAAACACGTTGGCTTTGTGCGATTATGATCAAAACAAACCATATGTGTTACCAATGATAACGCTTCAAATGTGTCCCCATGGTTAGCACAAATATCGTGCATCATCTTTGTTCCCTCAACCATTTCAAGTGACGTAGTAATTGTAATCTGATTCATCTTTATAGGAGTTTGAGAAGAAAGTTTCACTTATTCCGGATTTTATGACTTTCGTCTGTGGTGCACCAATTTATCTCGCAACATCCTAATCGTTCACACTGTTTTGTACTAGTGTAACGGTGTCGTATATAAACGCGAGATCTTGTTTATCATTACGACAGAACGACTATCGTAACCGCGATCGAATACTGCGAGTTTGTTTAGGAGGACTGTCGTAGATACTTTACGGCCTTTTTTAAATATTCGCTCGCCAAATTCTTCAACGCCTCCGTGTTGTTTTATCCATGTGGTCAATGTATTGTTTGTGTCTGAAAGTAACGACTAGTTAAATCAGTCTTTTATGAATTCCACGATGTTGGCTTGCTGGTGTGCGTTGTTACCTATCTTCGTGTTCTGCCCGAACAAATGTACGAACTGTGATACCATACTTATGATTGGCCGTTTCGAGTCCTGACTCAGATTTGTGTAACGCTGAAGTAGGTGCGTGCATGAACATGTAATTTCAACTACACCAGACATCTCTATTGGAAAGAACGCGGGCTGACGTATGTCACGCGCGTAGTTGTAAATAACATAGTGAATTTAAAATGTCGCGGAGTTTGATCAGTTGTGGCAGCAGCAAGCTATCCAAAACTACAATTAAGTACAACGTCGAGAGCAAAATCCATCGTGATGTTACGTTCTTCGTAAGTGGCTTGGTGAAGATGGTTCAATAAAGCTGGTGCCATACCTTCACTCTAGAGCCATATACTCACACACGGTTTGAAGTCAGTGAAGCGTTCCACCTAGCACACGTGACTAACCCCTTTTATTTGTCTAAATTGCAAAACAAGCAACGTCGTTTGTCAGTAGTATAGTGCGATTCAAACGCACGGAAACTGTATGGCAGTTTTCATTGTCAGAAGGACCAGAAACTGGGAATGGCTGTTAAAAGCTTGCCCATATACTATGTGGAGAGTGTTAACAAAACCAATGTCATTTTGCCATTTCCAGGGATTTAGGTATAGGTCAGCCGTGCAAAGTATGGTTTGCGTTTCTTGTTCAATAGTTTCAAGTACAACGCAATGGATGAACAACAGGCCAGGTGTATCTTGCAGCCACATTTAATGTCATGACGTACGCCAAGTCGAAGATTCCTGGTCAAAGCTTTTGAGAAATGGAGACGTTCGATCATTCCTGAAGACGGTGCTAGACGCAGCGTCATACAGGGGGAATATTTGAAGGAAGCACCAGTGGCTGCGTTCGACAGCCCTGCAGACGTCCAGATTGCTGTGCGACGATTTAGGAGGGACAGACATGGGCGAGAGGCGGATCTCCTCGTGTTCGTCGCCAATCTGCATGGATTGCTGGACATACACTACCAGAACTGCATCAAGAGTCAAAACGACAATGGTTGGATCAATTTGCCGAAGGTCTACAGATGACCAATTAAGATCAAATCTGGATTGTCCACTTCACCAGGCGAATGAACGAGAACGAGCCTACGAAATCGACGTGAGATTTGGGGACTACGTCTGTGACATCAGTGGGTGTGAACGACAGTGTGGACCAGAAGGCGTTAAAAGAAATGTAGAATGCGATGGAGCAGCTGGTAGCGGATATAACTGCGCAGAGAACAACATGATTTAGGAAAGATGAACAAAGAGGCTGCTTCAACTGTGGTAGCAAAGGATGTTGTCAGAGGAGATGCTCAACTCGGTGGATTAGCATGTCTAAAAATAAATTGTTTCGCGATTGTTCTTTCTTTGGGTGAGGCGGCTAGTAATAGAAGCTATAGGTAGAGGACCATGCGTACATGTGCTAAGATTGACGGTATGACAATACAATGCTGAGTTGATGCGGAGGTCACTATTGATTTTATTGCTCGTAGATGAAAGTAAAACGTGAAACTGCTATCTACGGTGGTCAGGACAGTTTGAAGTCCTAACCAGTCAATTGTTGGTGTAAAAGAATGCGGGGTGCGCACTGATGGCTATTTCATGAAACGCCGTTTCATTTTGTCCCCAGAAACTAAATAGACGATCCTTGTGTTGGATTAGTTCGTCGTAGCAGATTCCAGGGTTAAGCTGTTGCTCATGAGTCTGTCGACCAGTTACGGGTCCCTAAAACTGGACAGTAACAGAGAAGCATAACCTATATACGCATTCCCAGCACCTTCATTTGCACAAGCTCTTTGCCCCAGTTCGCTGTCAAGAGGTATGCCGTAGAATTCACGAATGATCCCAACGTGTTTTGCGACCACAACGCCTTCACAACTTTTGATTTGTTCAAATTCTTCAACACAGGTAAAATGTGGCTAGTAATTCAGAACGTGCTCTCAAAACCATCTATTCGGGATTTTGACTGTGCTCACAATAAGGAATCATTATATAAATTAGCCATACTCAGTGTGTGGTCCATATGTAGCTCTACAGACCTGCACACGAAGATATGAGGCAAACGTTGATCACGCAGCGCACATAAGGTGGTGTAGACACAAGTTGCGTTCAACAGCTGAAGCGTGTTTCCGCAAGTTTTACTAAGAGAATGTCTTTTGTACGTAAAAAAAATGCCAGGGTTTACTAATACTAATCGAAATTGTGACAACGCCGAAATATACTGCGCCCGTTCCTTTGAGCTCCTTTGGTCTCTTCCGTGCCATACACACAAATATGTACCGTACATGTATCCAACAGATGCATTTTTTCGCTCGGTGCTTACATGATTGATAAAGTCTGAATATGAATGACAGAAATGGACAACGATGATCAATGTGGAACACGGTTGAGAAATTGTGGACACAGCTGACGAAGGATTGAACAAGAACATCAAACAGGTACGAAACGCTCATTGACCATTATGAATCCACGGGTAATTGTGAACCCAAGTTCTTAGGCTGAACACTGAGCACGCTTGGAACGCGTACCTCGTAGCGCATTTCAAAATGTCTGCTAAGCAGCAAAATCTGCGCTGCTCACTGACCCATAACTTTACACCTGTAAGAATTCGTGTTATCCTGTTAAGAAATGAGAACGCAGAATTGGTTTCGATAAAGTTTAATATTAGTAGGGTTTGCAAGAACATTGCTAAACAACACAGCTTCAATTGTCTATCCAGTATGCATCGGTTGGCTGGATTACTGCCTAGCTGGTCTGATTGGACATCATACAGTTTAAACTGACTTAGTAATGTCGACTCAATAATGCCACCAAATATCCTGATTGCTTCGTATCTTTTTAAAGGTTTGTTCGGTCTTGTCCACTGTTTTTGGTTGAAGCAATTATTGTATGTTGTTAATCGGTTTTCTTGACGGAACAGTCCGGAACAGTCATACTTACTTCAAGTTACGAGAACTGTGCTCAAAAGCATTTCGATTATGCTCGTCTGAATCTTGGAGGAGGAGAAGAAGTCGTAGTTTCTCAAACATATCTAGCACGAGTCAATCGAATAATGACAGAGAAATTTTGATTTCTCGATATATTTCGGATTTCCTAATATTAATCTGTCTCACGATAATGTGCTGTCTGCAGGAATCAGCACACAGACAGGTTTTCCCAACGTTATGTGAAACATGATAACCTACTGGTTTCTATGCTCGATACTTGCGTTATTCCCTAAACATCATTCACGCTATAAACTAACAAGTAAATTTCGATAACTGAATCATGAAAGAGCTCAACTTCTAGTGGATTTTATCAACGAAAATGGACGGCATACTCTAGAGTAATTAACCTGCTGTCAGATAACTTCGACAATTTCACCTACCAGAAAACCATCACTTGTCAGGCTGTGGCAACCAAGTTCACTTCAGTGATCGTAATTTCTGTCAACTTTCTTCGAATACTGATGAGTAGTCGGGGATTCGATTAATTCAAAGTTGAAAATCAGCCACAATTAATCACAGCTCTAGCATTCCCATAGACTAGCACTAGACGGCCGAGACTAGAACTGCGACCTCAATTTCTTGAATAACTAATCTCGGTTTCAACCGCCCTTATATTTTATCGATTTTCTTCCCAATATTGTAATGTGCTAACTATAGGTTTATCAAAAAGAATAGGCCGCATGTTGTACGACTTCCAGTAACTGCTTTAGAGACTGATAACCTCGAAGTTCATTTGAAGATAACATTTTAATGCATGAAAGTTTTATTAGAAAGTTACAAGCATTTGTAAAGTAACAATGTAATTAAACTGTTGGAGAAAGCTAATTTTGGCTGATTGTAAAATTCAAGTTTTCCATATAAGTAATTGTGTCATTCACGGAAATTCTGAATGCGTAACACATCAAGACGTTCGGAAAGCTACTTCCTGCCTTCGAAATTAATATACGCATTCTACAACATTAGTAGGGCAATCAACAGAACGGAGGCGTACAAAATTCAATTCCGGTTGATGAGCCGAGCGGTGAAGGCTTTCAGTGAAACGAAGCTGAAAACAATCGCCGTTGGTCATTACAAGCTGGAATGAAGAAAAATTTAATTTAAACAACCGTAGGTTGTAACGGCCTACCGTGATTTGATGATAGGTACCATGAACCTTCTTGTTCGCAACTGACATAATTTCATACGGTCCAAGCAAAATCGACGAATTGTTGTCGCACGCTGGAAATGCTTGGTGTATCTGTACATGTAGTTCATAGTTAGCAGAAATCCAATTGGAAAACGTACAAAGTGGCGCCAGAAAAGTTCCTCTCCCGGTGTTGGGTGGCACTCCTGCGAATGTCTGGAATAGTTAGGGCTTTGTATCCGGTGAGTGTCAGGTTTCCACAGACACTTCGTCAACGCTGAAGATACGGGAACGGTCTCGAAGTAGAACGACATTGCCAATGCGACTATCCAAAAATGAGATAACATTTTCAGACTAGAACTGGGAGATGAAAGCAAAAACTTGCGTTAAACATATGTCTGGATGTGCATATAAAACTATATGTGGTCAAAATTAATCGTTATTGCCTTCAACTACATAAACACAACAGTGTTCAAAATACAACCGCTTTCTGATGAGCTCTAGTAATTTGACTTATCCTACCAGCGAACGTTTACAACAGTACGCAATAAATGGCCATGAACACGTACGGGGTTGACTCAAAATTCAAACGTATCGCTTAAACGAAACGAAATTATAGATTTACTACCCGACTTTCACTACACAGCCTAACGGCATACACAAAACGACGTGATTTGCGTATCCATATTTATAGTGTGTATTTGTCTTGGAAACGGTTGAAAACGGATAGGGTTTTTCATTGCACCTTCATGGATCACTGAACGAGACTGATGTAATTTATTCATATTGTTCGTTATTGTGACCTTGTGAAAAGTATCGCACGATCTTGAATGGGACAGTATAGAACTCAATCAGACTGAAATTATTATGCATCGGTACGCTCAAATTCACGGAGACAATGGGTTAGACTCTGCGTATTGTTCAGTGAAACTAGGTAGAGATGGAGGTCTCATTTTCAACAGTCACAATCGAAATGTAAACTAGTTATCTGTGGCCTCGATTGTATGGATGCAACAAAATTTTACATCAGTCATGTTCGGAGGATTACTTTGTGTGATAATTGGATTACTGAACATTTTGTATGGTTGTGTGTTTATCAACTCTGTGAAGAAGATATGAGTATAATAGCTTGGGTTGTTGATCGAAGAGTAAAATATGTCTGACGGTTTGAGAATTGCCGACAGAAGGGCGTGAACATGAGTAGAAAAAGTGTGACAAAAGCAACTGATCAGTAGACATGTTCGTATCAGACACCAAAGTACCGAAGTACATGTGGTGCATGATGACTGGTTAGCACGTTACTCTTACAAGATTGAGCGTTTGTCAGTCAACTCTGAGATGAGCACAACTTCACAAGATGTGATCCAATATGGGCTAGTACTAATGGAAATAAAACAGCTTTTAAAGGGCGATCAACTCAGTTGAGATTATGACGTTTCCACTTTCGGATGTAAATGACTAGTGAAAGACGGTCTGTCATATCTGGCGATATGGTGGATTTCGTGGGTGATGGATAGATCACCTCACAACTAACGCCAATATACGAATATGTGGCCAGACGGTCAGCTATTCAGAGTGTCTAAATATCCTGAGCCCATGACTCCCGTATTTACCCGTCTCATGATGCAGTCGCAATTCATCAGCTGTCCAGGCACAGAGACTGGATCACCGCTGTACCTCTCCACTTGCTATATCGTCCTCCATGTTTCCGGTCAGGAGCCAGTGGATTATTCTGTTTCTCATGTAATTTACCAGTTCGTCTGCAGTTAATGTGAACAGCATATGCGTAAAATATATAAAGGCTTACGCCAATAGATGGAGGAACACAACCGTAAGTACCTACCGGACGCTATGATACAACAACCACTGGCAACTCAGTAACTATGTGGTGATCTGGTCTATTCTTTTATTAAACACACCTTGAACACAGGTCACATGATCGATCCCTTAACCTTGTTCAACGTATTGTTCTATTGATCTTTCAGAATTCTCATTGCTTGACAGTGAAGTTTTTCAAAAACGCTTCTCTTCAGCCTACTCTTATTCGGAGATCCAAATTTTCTACAGGATTACTTGAATGCGCAGACCGCTGACGTGTTTTCCCTGAATTGTTCCCAGTGGATTTTACCTGCGTGCCTTCCGACAGATGAGCGCGGTCAAAATCGGCAGAACGTTGTATATTTGTCATATTTGCATATACCTCACAAATACGATATGACAAATGTTGTCAAAAACGGCATTCATTTTATAATAGCCAACCAGTTTTTTGTGCGGTTTATAGTCAGAAACGGCAGTACGAGCCGTAGCGCCGGTGGTTGCGACTCATGACTGATTGTGATGATGGTAATGATGACATCAACCAGTGAGTCGGACTGCACGCTCCAGTAGACTGATCTGATATATATATATATATGTCATAAAAACTTCAAGGCAGAAAACAACATCAGGCTACTTAGAACCAAATAGATTTGCTTACCGGGATCAGAATGTGTATATAACGACCAATAAATAGTAAGGATTCTGTGTAAACTAACAGTGACGCAATCAATATTCCAACTTGCGGGTTTGGTGGATTGTGTGCCAGGGGCAGTTCAGTGTTCGTGCGAAAGTCTTCTAAGTGTAGAGACCTGGGTTGTGCAATATGATGACCTAGGCAAGATATCACTAATGGAAACGACGTCATCTAAAACAGTGTGCTAAACGAAACAGAAGGAGAGTGGCGACACAGCCACTTTTGGGCGCATCTATCTCACAGGTTGGCTAATTCTTAAGCTATAAGGTCTGCTCAAAGTGTGCAGCGTACCTGGCTTTGCGACTCATTTTGGATGCATGCAACCTGTTACGTCTTGTTTTAACCAACTGGGTTGCTGACTTGTGTGTACCCATTGGATTGGAATTAGTGAACTGTAAACCCCGAGACACCTAGCAAAACACTGATATAATCCAAGATCTAAATCCAAACAACCAGAGTATTTTTATGCTCAGAATCGATTTACAACTCACCAGCATGCCTCTACCGAGAATGACTGTCTTTGAAATCACGTTGCGCATAACATCTTTCTTTGAGAAGAAACTGAAAACACCCGGCGTTTTTCATTACCAATCAAAAACAAAGGAGTGGGATATATTACAAGCAGTGGTTTAACAGCTTATCACCACTAGGTGGTTTGTACAAATATCTCGTTGTATGGCGACTACCAAAGGGTTCTGAGTTCGATAGACGAACTTTTAGCATATCCAGGAGACAATTCATGGATGTAGTTCGATTGTGGAGGCTTACGTGATTGCTAATACTTCGTTTGCTGGTACGTAGCATGGGTGTAGTGGATACACATCGAACATAAGTCACAACAGCTGTCGCAGTCCTGTCGATTATCCAGTGGACATGTTTTGAAAAGAAATATTAGACTTGAGTTTCTCTCGTGCCACAGCCAGGATTAGAACGCCCATTACGCCTCCCTGAGGTAACCGTTTTGACCAATGCTTCATTGACTTAGCATTATGCACAACGGACTTATCATATAGAAATGCTCAACCACCTTCGCTTGTGAATAATGATCGGGGTGGCCGATTGTCTCGATAGAAGACACATGAAAGCGCAGTCAGAGTTCCAGATCCGGCCGTGGCAAGGATATGCACTACTGACGAACTCTGATGAGAGCAATACTTGAGTCTAGTGCTTCTTCTTTTCGGAAGTGACCGACTGGAATGTCTATGGGAATGCGACAGGTGCGATCAATTGTGGTTGATGTTCTACTTGAAATTAACCAAAGCGCCGACTACTAATCAATAGTGGATATGCTTGCCACATCAGGGATTAGAACGCAGCAACAGGAACAACAATTAAATTTTTTTTCCAATGCTACGGCAATTGCAATGATACAGCAGGATGTTTCATTTAACGAAAATTATACCTCGGTTATCTAGCCTGTATGGGTTCTGGTTGAAGGGCATTATCAATGGTGTTATCAGTAGATTGATCTCCTTAAGACGTGAGTCTCACTTGTTTGGTGTACACAGGTATCTGTAAGCTCAATATCCTACAAACCAGAATAATGAGCGCAATTTTTATGAGATTTTAATTCTACTTACAATCAGGTTGGAGAAATAATTTAGCTTTTCAGCATTTCATCTTGATACTCATGTGTATGCATTTACTCAATGCTTTTAATCAGTACGATTCAAATAACGCGCTTGGTAGTCAGTGTAGATCAAAACTGTTTCGTATTCATTATTGTTCCTCCAACTGGTTCTGATTGTTCTGATTACGAAAATAGTCGTTCACAGATATTGCTTGGTAGAGAATGTCTGAACACTTTTACACTGATCTCGAACAAGAAGAGAATGGCTTAATATGTATCGGATATACTTTGATACCTATTGCACTTTGAATGAGAATAGATTAGTAAAAACGAAACTCTGAGCCCAAAATGTAACAAGAATATATGGCTATCGACATGAAAAAAATGAA
The DNA here is from genome assembly GCA_014338405.1 of Paragonimus skrjabini miyazakii. NCBI lineage: Eukaryota > Metazoa > Platyhelminthes > Trematoda > Plagiorchiida > Troglotrematidae > Paragonimus > Paragonimus skrjabini miyazakii. The sequence goes on from JTDE01001195.1 coordinate 19,085, forward strand.
AAGACGCATTCCGCCACCAAAAATCAAATAGACGATAAACTTGAAATTAAACAAAAAAGAGACGAAGAATAACATTAGATAAGCAACTCTTAAGCGGACGAAAACGAGGAGGATTCATGGGAAAAATAGACACGTTTGTAAGAGAGGAACTCTAGTCGTGAACCATTCGAAGCGCTTATCTGAATGGGAACGGTGTGGTCAAGCGTGGCTGAAGTTTAATTGCTTCTGCCAAATATAAGCCTCTTATCACGGATATCGAGATCATTATATGTGTTGTGTAGCCTTCGTTGTTGTATTAAACACCAAACACATCATCGATGTTTGTATTGATACTGCCATTACCAAAACTCATTGTTACGATCAACATTTACGTAACATTCACCTCAATAATCTTTAAAATTATTTCCATCACCAACATCATCAGCCTCATTGTCATGGCCTCAAACGACACCATATACGTCACATTTTCCTCCCTGACGATATCATCACCATCGTTATAGTCATCGTCATTTCCGGTCTCATCACCGTACTCGTCAATGATCTCATTATCACCCTCATCGACGTCAACACCAGCAACAATACCACTGACAGCACCAACTTCAACAACACCAATACACTCTACACAATTCTTGTAATAATTATACACCCTGTCTGTTTAATAGTTTTTAACATCATCGTCATCCTATTTATTTGCATAATCCTCATTACCATTCTTTCCACCAACATAATCCTTAATATCAACATCAATGGATTCATCGCTGCGATCACTATCACCGTTGTTATCTTCATGATTATTTGTGCCGTCAACATAACCGTCACTGTCTTCATGATCGCCTTACCGTTCAAGTTTTTATCATCGCTTTCACCAGTTTTATCATCATCACCAACATCATTATTATCCTGATCACCACTTATATGGTAGTTATGAGCAACGAGTAATTACAATCGTCATCATTTTCTATATTGAAACTACGGTATTATTTACATTTACGCCATGATCATCGTGACCGTATTCCCCTTCAGATAAACATCACTGTTCTCATCCTCGGACCGGAATTCATTATCCCCTATAGGCCAAATAATCAGCAGCACGGTCATATTTGTTATGACTATTATCATATTTATCACAGCATCCCCAATATCAAAAATAACACCGCGAGTGGATTTTTCATCTACAACAACCATCGTTGGTATAAGTAATCTCCTACTGTTTAATAGGTAACCAACCATGAGATTTTTGCGGATTCTAGTGAATGTTGTAAACGATTGTAATGTTTGAATGACTGACGGTCATTTTGGCCTTTAATATTCTGAAGATCGGATTGTGCGTTTAAATTCAAGCACCTCGTAACTGCGCATCCCTATACTTCTCAAGTTTGAATTTTATAAGTCCAATTAGTTCAAATGATTATCATTTTCCCCATCCATTTTCAAGACGCTGGAATTCATCTAGGTTTCACGGAGAGGGTGTTAAAATACTATGAGATAAACATTGTATTCGTTGTTGCCACCAACAAACAATACGGTGAACATAGTACCCGAATTCAAACAGCAGGAATGCTTTCACCGATTCTTTGCATAACACTGTACGGTATGGGTTTCGACTCAGCAGACTGCATTGATTAGGGCTGCATGAAATAAAATGGAACCGAATTCCAAGAGACCAGCAAAGTGAAAGACAAACTATGTTGAATCAATGCCAGATTGTTGGCTGTTCGGGGCGAATCAGGAGAGTGGTATTATGGTGAAAACTGAGAGCGTTTTACTGAAATCAGTCGAATTTATTGCTACTTGTGGCTGTGGTTTTTATTGGTTCGACAAACGGAATACATCACCCGGGCCGATCTTCAACAAGAACCTCTCTCCACTCGCATCATTACTTTGTGTGCAGTCGTCCAATTCAAACCAAATCATTACAATCTGCAGTCTGTAAGTTATGCTTGAGTTTAACATGGTGTGAGATAACGAAATTACAAACCATTGTATCGTTTGATAGCTCCTTCATAACTAAGCACATGCCACCGCAAAAACGATCGATGTTATTTTTGAACATAATAGTCAATCTGGTTTAGAGATGAGATTGGTAACCATACTTCTCACACAGCCTCTCTTTTGTTGCAGGTTTAACGTAAAGTTCAAGCTCAGTTAGCAGTTTCACCGACAGGTCGATAACGTCGTGATGGATTGTCCATAGGGTCCAGTTATGGCTGTCATTTTCACGAGAACATTGGAGTGAAAGCAACTGTACACTAGCAGTCAAATTGTTAGTCTCTATCAGAGATAGATGGACAATATTTTGTTGCTCGCTCGACTGATATGAAATTAAAATCAGTCCTTAATATGTTCAATCGGCCACATCACATTCGGTCTATCGTTGAACTAGAGGCCAATGATATATTTCACCTAAACAAAATCGGAACTTGAACGGCTCTTTAGCATCCAGCATCAGGACACAATTTATGTTAGGACTGCGTGCTAGTTGCGAAATTCTATTTTCTGAAAAATAACCTAGGAGATTACTGCTATCCGGACAGTTCCGCCACCCGAATCATCATTGCCACAACGGCTAACTTACCTGTTCCTTTTTTATGAAAGGATCTATTCATCTCACCTGAGAGCAAGAGATGTAGCCACTAGACACGTGGAAGGATATCAAAAACAGACCTTGAAAAAGCCCTCTCTGCTGATCGTTAAATAGCTGATTAACTTCGAGAATTAATGCTCAGAACCAGTCCTTAAGACAGGCTACTTGTCCGTAATCAGTTAACCCTTTTATATTCCATCATTTTGCTCTTTAAGTCAAACAGCTGGCTCATTATGCCATAAGAACCACTAACAACCATTTTTAGATTTTGAAGCGGTTACAAAAACTCACTCCCCTTAAAGAACACGTTCAGAAGAGTAGAGAATTAGTATGTTAACTTTACATTCAGTTTCGTCTGGATTCTCCTGGTTCTAATTATCCAGTGCAGCTAGCCAGTTGCAAAAAACCTATTGCGTTAGCAATGCTTGAGTTCGCATAAATTGTCGCCGAAGAAATTTGTGTTTTTCACTGAATGCAAACTAATAGTCAGAATCTCATTACAACACAGTAAGCACTGTAAACGGGATAAGCAAGCAGTCATTCCCTATTGCGTGGGAACTTTGGTTTTTTTGTCATGGCTCCGTTCTGGCAAAATTGGAAGTCTTACACGGTTTTTACCCTACTAGTGATTGCTTGTTTGCAACCAACGAAATGAATCAGTGTTGGTTTGTCTACACCGTCGTACCTCACCGTCTTACATGTAAATTATGGTTATTATGCTCCCCAAGCGAAACCTCGTATACTACAAAATTACTGGCCAATAAAAACACTCCCTCTAAACATGAAGCTATAAGGTACCTACCCATCCGTTCATCAGGCTAGGTTATGGAGAACCGAAAGCATTGCTATTGACTGTTAACTTCAAAGATCAATGACATATTTGGACATGTTACCAAGTGTAGACCCAGATCCTTTTATAAGGCGGTCATGGGATAAGTAACGTTTTGTATATTTATGTGTAAAACGTAATATATCAACGTGAACAGTATTTTCCATATTCTTGTAGTATATAACTATTAAGGACGGATAACCCATAAACACATTCTTCGCAGGTAGTCCAGGTTTTGGAATAATCTGGCATGACGGAACGCAGCCGATGCCGACTGCTCCCGTTTTAACGCTAAAGGAACCATTTGTTTCAACTACTTTTGCCTGTAGGGTAAAAATCTTCATTGCAGCATAAGCAGCGCGAACGTTGACCGATTCACGTACACATCCTGTTACATTTATGTAACTAATTGCACAAAACGCACTAATTCTCATGTTTAACGTATTGTTTAGAAAACAGTATTGCGATGAAACGTGTACATTCGGTATGAGATTGTTGAATTGTGGCCCGTACCCTTGTAAAAGACAGCTTTGGTTCCTGTTGAAAGATTGTTTTTTCCGGTGAAACAATGGCGACGCCCAAAGTCACTATCTCGCAGCCATTGCTAGGATAATTTGAATGAGTTAACATATCGGTGGGCGGTTGGCCTCTTCTGGGGTTGTATGTGTCGGTGGAATTCCTAATATATGCTGTGAATAGGCTCCCATTAGGTGGTTTCATAGATACTGGCATACCACACATTTCATGAGTCACATTAAGATTGCTGGTGGCTTCATATCACACTACTGAATCTAATGAAAGTCACCGTGACGCGAGCAAAGATGAATCATTGAGGAATGAGAGGAAGGACATGGCTAAAGTATGAAACAGGAGGTGTCACACTCTCAGTTCTTGGATAACACACCTTGGTAGTGCTGTGTTTTATCCCTCTCATGTTGTCGGTTGATTAGGGAACGCTACAGATTCTCCCAGCAATTTCATCAACCTAAAATCTTAATGAGAGACTGAAGGCTGCGTCCTTTTTTATGATCAACAGATTAACAATTCTGACAGTGTGACGTTAGTCAGCCTCCTGCAAGCTGTTATTGGTAAATGTCCCCTTCTAAACATTTCTCACTTGGCAGATTTATACTTATTTCCTCCATCATTATTTCAACTACAATGGCTTGAGTAATTACAGAACATTGAAGTGCATTTATACTAAGTTGGGATTTTCTTTCGATAATGGACATTTTAACCGAGCTTAAAAGTTGTCAAGAAGCGATTCATATCATCTTTACGCCGATCGCTTTCATTGTATACCAGCTGTATTTGAATACACCATTTTGCTGTCAGTTTATGTTGGCTTAATTAGTTGTTTAACAATCCGGTGGCGTTTCTCTCAAATCAACAGGTCCATTGACCAGAACGGTCGCCAGCATGTTAGATGACCGATATGTAAACCATATGGGTCGACTCCACACGAACAGAACGCACGCGTTTGCGGGTACTGACACACTCACCGGAACGTCGCAGCTGTCATGTCAAACGCCAGCTGTGTCAAGTATCTCCGAAGCTCAATTCAATTTCAGTGACTCTGAGTAGATTCGTAATTTGACCCTGGGCTTTATGTAGAACTATTCCACATCAAACCTGAACGGCTGACACACAACTCTACATAAGGCTTCTATAAGAGTTTAAGGGCGGACTAAGTGTTATTTCAATCTGACCTTCAAATTCTGCGTTCAACGTTACTACAATTTCCAAACTAAACTTTTCCTATAATGATTATTTCTTTCACTGAACACTACCGAGGAATTCAGAAGAGATCGTTGTTCGATTCAGTTTGGTGAGATTGTTGGTCATTCACTTTACTTTGCTTGTATGACGTCCTTTGGTCTTCTCATATTGCAAGTGAAATAATCCGTAGGTACTTGGCACAGTATAGCAGTGTCCTACAAACGTAGGTAAACCCGTTGGAACTTTAGTGTTTTCATCTTCTCCCAGTTGGTCACTACCATTTCGTGCATGACGTTTATATTACAGATAAAGACTCAAAGGTTTGTCACACAGGAATTAGACATATGGTAAGCAGTTCACACCCAGTTTACTAGCACTGTGATCAGACGATTGCAGCATCGGCAAAATGGTAATGTGTATTCAATTATAAACAAATCTGATGCACATTTAATCAGCAAACATGTATCCATCACATCAACCCGGAAACGCGAGGACAGAAATGACTGCTGCATGACTTTGTCAAGAACCTTTTCTAAATAGTTATGTGTGATCAAGTTTTTAGTTGCACGTGTTCACTGTCATGGAAAATGGCCTTCATCGGTTTGGTACGCAACAGAGTCTAGCTGAAATATAACATGGTTGTGTAATTTTATCGTGCGGTGTACATAACGATAATATGAAGTGCAACGTTAAGCGAAATATGAAGCATCACACTATTGGTTTATTGACTTACTTTGACCAAGCTTTAAAATGGTCAAAATAGCGCTGGTAGGTAGTCGAGTTTCGACTGGTATAAGTTTGAAGTCACATCAGTATGGCGGCAGCTGTCGAAATTCAAACAAACCTACTAACCGACTTTCTTCGCGAAGAGGTCTCTAAGTTTCCATCATGTGGATTCTCATTCATATTTCACATCGGCTTTCGGTCAGACAATAACCTTACAACATTTGGGAATAGAATATTAATAAGGCAATGTGATGATTGTAAATCATAACGGAACTTTATATGCTGTTGTTGTTTTACTACATGAATAATTACATTGTACATGGACTGATGACAATACAATTTCGTGGGCTGACGTGCTGCGTTATTACTACTGCGTAGAAGCTAGCTCTGGGTTTGAGCTAAGTACAATTCCTATTACTATTACGTGTTTCAAACCACCGCAGGCAACCACTTCGTAAACGTTAAGTTAAACGATACGGAGTTATCAAATGTTCAGCAACACAATTTGGTGTAGAACCTAGACCGTCTGCTGGCCTCAAGAGAAGGCATTGTAAGTTCTCATAAGCTCCACTCAGGGAGTACACTGAACGGAATCTCATTTGGCTGATTTTTTTCAGTGGTTTGACAGATTTCAGATTTTATACAGGAAAGCCTGACTTACTATTTTCTTACATAACAGGCAATCATGTACCTTGGTGTCAGCCATCGCACACTCATGATCAAAAGCTATATGTCCCTCATATTGATGTTTAGTTGCGGTGACGGATGAACTACACGGCGCAACAAAGTGAACATAAAAATATCTCAAACTTTCAGCCACCCAAACCTTAAAATACGAACAAAGTGTCTTACTTTGTGTGGTTGACAGAGCATAACAATTTGTTATTTGACGAGGTTAATGGACAAAGAGTGTTGGCTGTTTACCCAAAGTCATTCACATTCATGCTTGTTCAGCATAAATTATGGAAGACCAGCAACAACATTGGATTCAATTCCACAATGATTTTGACCGCGAATGATTTTGAATGTGCCATTACTTCCCCAATCCTCGTTCCACGAATTGGCTACTATCCAATAGGGAATCTCTTCTTTCACGCCCCAACCAAGAATACGCACCGCTTGTGTCCCCAACAACTCTCCATCCTGATGCTGGTACACACCAGATTTGTAGTTCAGCAAGTCCGCGTACACAATCAGGACGGCTTCGACCGGCCCATTCAACCAAATGTCTTTTTGAATCACCTCCATATGCGGATAGACATTGTAGGACTTAGAACCTATGTAGGTCATGAGATACACATGAACAAATATTCAACTCATTCAGTGGTATTTTTGTGTACGATTACAAACTGAATGTCTAATAACACCGTGTGACTGAAGTAACTTCGGCCAACGGTCCATTTTAAGTACTGAACGTCACGAAGTGGATGTGATAACGATGAAGTAACCACCTCAACTGCTGATGATAGCCAGTCTTCATTCTGTCATATACTATCAACAGTTACCTACATGTATTCAGTCTATTCAATGTTATACACACTCACCAGGGAAGCATATTTTTTCATTGATAACGGTACAATTCAGTGGAGAAACAAAGAGGTATCATCTGGCTAATATTTCACTGATAGTTACCTTTCAGGTTCATCATCACGTTTGTCACAAAGACAGGGAGAGTAGTAGATTGTTAATGGTGCTCATTTGTTAGGAATTATTGGAGTATACCTTTTCATTTATGTCCGGTTTTATTTCAGAAAACCTTTTGGTAATTGTGACAAAGAATACACAGAAACACGTGGACAATTTTATCACCTTCTTTGAAGTGATAGAGACGTGCAGGATATTTTTGGTTCATATGATATTTTTTGTTCACTTTTTCAGTTTTTCACAGATTTGTCAGCTATATGGAACACACAACTTTACCAAACAAAATTTTCAGACATGTTTGACATGTTTCATTTTTAAACACATGGTGGTCTAGGTTGTGTGAATATGTCGTGCTTGTTAACAATCAGATATACTGGTAACCGTCATTGACGACATGAATCAAAAGATAGTTTTAAAATTTTTCAATATGCTCAGAAAGAAGATCAACCTCAAAACTTTTTAGATTGTTGTACAGTAATTCTGCTCAAATATGACGTGCTCGGTATCGGATTTGGCTAGTTATTATATACATATATCCTGTGTTAACAGCTCACTCGCAATTTACCTCTGTAGTCTGTCGTGTGCTCAGTAGGGTCCATACATTAGCGTATGTGTCAACAGCACCAGTGAAGCATGTACGGGAATTTAATTCTCAATGATTTGATGATTTTACAACGGGAAGTAGCTTAAGTTCACCGAGCCTAATCACTGAGCAAACATTAATTACCTTACTCCCGCATGCAAATCATTTTTATGTGACTTGGTTCAATCGATTTTTTGGGCTAGCAGTTTATCGTTTTACTGTACACAGCCAGCATACAAGGTTTACGGTTATGTGAGAACCGAAGCAAACTATTGGTCTTTTCTTGTCAGTACCAGTGTTGGAGTTCCAGGCTACACAATTTACGTTTGCAGAAAATGTTGTTGATTGATCATGGCTGTTTAGATTAACGCTTGCAGTTGGTATGGTGTCCTCATTCAGCAGAATTATCTCAAATCCATTCTTTACAAAAACGCGCCCAACTGTGAAACGTACGTAATGGATTACAGTTTGTTGTAGAAAGACAGCACACACAATTTTGAAATAGAGGAATGCCAAGAAGTTCTAAGCGTATGCTATCCGCAGGTAAATATATTGAAAAATCTAAATGACTAAATGGTGGCTGAAACATCTCGCGAAAAAATAAGCGAATGTAGAACATAAGTGAAGCAGAACCTGAGAAAATATGCACATGTAACGATTAAGACAACTGGCAACTGTAACTGTGACAGAGAGATGTACAAATTGGCAAGATAGAATAATAGTCTTTAACCAAAATGTGCCTGCAGAGTAATGTGGCCTCAGTTGTGCATGTTAGAACAGAGTAACTTTAAGTTGGGGGAAAAAGAATATTAGACATCAAACTTCTGAGGTAGCGTTAGTTAAACCTCTTACAGCATAGGATATACAAACATTGTGATATTCGACTGACTTTGAAATTTGTTCTATTGCTTCCAGATAACGTTAGAAGTAAACTAATAATTATGTTTCTAGATGAGAAGCTATTATGAAAAGTCATGGCTTCGGCTGGATTCGAACCAGCGAGAGAAACACTGTGTCTCAACGCGAAAAGCGCTCTATTAGCTGAGATAAGAAGTCACGCCAAGAGATCGGAAATTCCACATTTGGACTGGGTTACCCAGCTCAGCTGGTAGAGCGCTTGTCGCGTTGAGGCATGTTGTTTCTGTTGCTGGTTTGAATCCAGTCAAAGCTCCGACTTTTCACAATTGGGTTTAATCTAAATTCTTAAATCTGCCAAACTAATTATTGGTAATACAATTATGTTTCTAATAACTTCTTCCTGAAAAGGTGTGTGCAGTACGTCCAAATCTGTGAGAGAGATACTTGGTTGACAAATATAAGACTTATCTAGTAGCAATGCGATTTATTCTTGCAGTTACGAAATCCTTGTGTTATTTGCTAATTTGCAAAACACACAGATACACATGAAACTTTGAGATCAACCGGGATATACTACTAGTATGGAGCAAGGAATGGATCCGCACAGTTACCATTTCTGAAACACTAGAAATTATAACAAACCGCTAGTCAATATCTGCGTTATATATCATTTTCATATTATACAACCGCCTACTCCGAGACGGTTGTACTGAATCATACGTTGCATATTATTAAGCTCCTTACTACTATTCCTAAAATACAACATATATTTTAGATGTTACAAGAACCATATTATGTACGATTAAAACACGCATTCCATGACCTTTCAACAAGCTTCTGTAAGGCTAAGTAGAAGTTCCCCTTATCCTGACTCATCTCTGAAGGTGGGGATGAGATAAAAAAGTTGTCTGAAGGAAAAATCAACATGAAGTATTTAGCTGCCTTTTCGATGGCAAGAACAATACAAGTAACAGTAGTGACAGCGACATCGTCGTCGGCATCATCCCCATCTTTAAACTCATCAGCGAAAACAATCTGACAACTGAAGTGATATAAGTAAAAAAGCTGTATGAATCACTTTTAAGTCAAAATCACGGATGTTATCGTACCTTTCTTGAGATCAGTATCATACTTTAGTCCCGACGTCGAATTGCATTGACGTTCACACTTGGGTGTGGCATAATGGTGTGCCGAGCAGTTTTCCTTCTTGGTAGCCTCATATGGATTATGATTGCATGGAGGGAACGGGTATGGAAGACAGGTTTTTTGAGTACCGAATCCACCACCAGACACGATACCGTGATCACGCCAGTAATCCCAAGCATCACCAATCCATCCACCCACACATCCAAAACCGCATTGTTCACAGCACGCCATCAGATCTCGTGCGCTCAGTTCCACTGTCACGGGAGTTTTATAATTTTTGATACACATTCGATCGCTCATGGCTGATACCGCACCGATAGCCTGGTAAATAAGATGGAACGACTGCAATGTTTGTGATTACAATAATTAAAACAAATTCGCTCCTAAGAGACAAAGCTTAAGGTTGCACATTCTGGTCGCATTATAATCGGTCATTATGTATGAGACCAGGAAAGTACCGGACCTACGTATTGTGCTCTATTTGCTGTTTCACTTGGTAGGTTTCCGTGAAAAAAGCTACTAATTTCTATTTGTCAACCTGTACTTTCAACGAGAAACGGAAGATGCTTTGTGGCGAGCAGTATCAGGTTAGCCAAAGTATGAACATGTGAATACATCAAAAGAGGTATCAAATAGAAAATGATCGTCCAGAACAAACGTTCTTCAAAGTGTGGCAGCTTAATTCGCGACTAAGGTAAGGCCAAGGGTAGAAATGCGCCCTGTACGATTCTATGTTGAATTAATTGTCGCTCCTAAGTAAATCTCACGGTGACACTACTGAAGCAACAGACTCAGGAATCTAAAAACCGCCGTTTCCATTTAACATAAAAGACAGACTGCAAATTCATTAATAATCAACGCTTGTGTATTCTTGATGAGTAGTATTAGATTCGGCAAAAATATCAATGGCGCAAAACTCCCAACTGATTCCAGCCGTGATATTCACAGTGATTAACGAAAAGTAACAGTACACTCCCGTTTCACCCACGTTAGGGTTCAACGGAACGTACATATTTAACGTGACCAACAAACTAACACTGATCTGCCTTTCCGTCAGTCAACCATGCTGGAATAGGTTCTAACAGTTTCACAAGAAAAGAGGTGGAATTATATGAAACTACAGTCAAATTGAAGAAGGATAAATGCGATCCCTCCAAGAAATCGTTTAATATACTTCTGCCCTTCTCCGTTCCTAGAAACGCCTTTTCTTTGAAATATTGCAATGTCACGTCCTGTCTAATTACAGAAGCTCCATACATCCATTATCACACAAATTCCTCCGGAAACTCGGTCTTTCGAAATACGATATTTCAGGAAATTGCGTAACATCTATTCGACGTATCCTTAAAATAGTTGATTCATATATGAGAGGTACTCACCATAATTGTGATAAAACCATGTATAGAACTCGACGAACGTTTCGTTCTGATACTTTGGCCGGCAAGTGTATCATGTAATGCATGAATCACAATATTGAAACACGCGTCTGGTTTGTGAGAGAGCATTATATCCCACATTGGCGAGTCGTGTAACTCCCGAATATATGTGCCTTCTGTTAGAAAAATATTGTAAATTTTATTCGGGATGATATAACGTGTTTTTACTCTTTTAATTTTTATATTCAGATCATCAACTGAAGAAACTGCATTATGTATATTTTCAACTGGTCCTTCATCTGAGGTCAATTCCTACCGTAATTACATTCTGAATGATGTTTTACTGTCGGTTCCGATTATGGCTGCTACGTTTTCTCATTTGCATTTGCATATAAAAAGTCGAAACAAGTACAGTGTGTTTAATAGATATCCATAGAGGGCATTCGCCCATTTCACCTTACCAAGTGACACTCGTTGTCAGATGGATAAGATCACTGTATCGAGACAGTCATCTTAGACCCATACGACTTGTTTCATCTGGAAATTCCCACAATATAGATATGTTGAAGCCGACTGGAAAGGCGATTTAGCTGTCAATCTTAATGAACAAAGATCTGTTGGCCTTTTAGATACAAGTCCATGGACTGTAGGCGGAGCCAACTTAGCTCGTGCTTCAGCAAAACTTCAACGTTCTTTAAGAACTAGTGCTCAAATCGCGCTACGTGAAAAATACGGCCAACTGGTCTTAATATCAAAAGCCCCACGCCAGTTCTTTTACCCGCCGTCGGGAAAATGTGAGGTCTCAATTCAACTGTGGAGTTTGCAAATCACTTTGAATAACATACTGTACCTTTAATGATAATACTGCCTTGTTCTTTCAACACTCCGGTTGTGTTTTAATTTGTCCAACATCGAATTTTGTGTCCACGTGTCCTTTAATAATGTTAGATGTTCAGATCTAGCACAATGTTATATCTACACTTAGATTGATATCGTCAACATTTGCCTGAAAAATAATCGCTTCAAATTCTTTCTTTTACTCCACCTCCTCTCCAGTTAATTTTGATTTTCACTAGCCAGCTATCTGGATTCAGATTATGTCATGCAAACGTATGCATTATGGATGAGTAGACGTTAATCTCATATTCAATCTGGATCTGTCATATAATCATGTCTGTTCTTTACATTTCAACTGCATTTTACCAACAAGCATTTGAAATAGGCAAGGAAACGTACTACTTTATGAATGTTGACTTCACATTGGTAAATAATTTTGGAGTTCCCAAAATAAGACATTTCAGATTGCCGTTAATCTGAGCGGCTTTTCATTAAAGTTATGCTAAATAGGTGAAATTAACCAACCACAACGTCTTTTGCGTTTTAATGTGTAGTCCAAAATAACGTTGGTTTTCAACTTGGGATTTTGTACTTGCTATAACTGTTCGGGTCTAGCCACACGAGTGTAGAATGTATCCTCAACCACTATGTCTTTAACGTTACATAGCTGTAAGTAATTCATCACACCCAGTGGTCCTACCCGAAAGATTACCTCAATAATCCATCAACGGTTCAGTGTGAACACACTGAGATCGTGGTTCACATGTTGAATAAAATGTTGTTTCCATCATTCCAAAGAGAATACTTTCAATTGACTTTCATTAGATCAGCATGTTTTCAGTTAGCTTCTTACTGAAAGCTGAAGGCAGATGGTTTTATCTCAAACGAAACGACCGGCTCTCGAATGACGATGAGTTTGACTGATGGATAAACTGATCACGAACCCTCGTAGTGCAACTTAAGAGGCAGTGAAATAAGTAATATGTATTTCAGATGTGAGAGTGTCAGCAACATAAGTTGGGTTGACTCAATTTACCACAGAGTTATTCAGTAATTGTTGAGGAATTTTCAAATGCCAACGGCATTTTTACATAAACGACATACGCTACGTTAGCAAGAAAATAGTCTCCAAATCCACTGCTTAGTCAGTAAAGGGTGTCACTCTGAATTTCATTTCTATAAAGATAACAAAGTGCCACCAAAACATTTCATTATCTTAATCGGGTTATGTATTGTTGCATACTAGATATCACGGCAGAGTTTTATTGGTTCTGAGAGCAATCCGTCAACTGTACGTGCACGATTAATCAGATCATTTGAAGTTAGTAACTTTAACCAATCTCTTTGTACGCATTAAACTTACTTACACAATTACTAAAGGCGCCAATAATCACGAAGATTCCGAAAACAGCAAGACCACAACGGCAACCGCGCAAATGTATATGAACATTTTATGTAGTGCATTAATGCAATTTTTGTTTGTGAACCTAATCTATATTTTTCTTTGCCGGTCAACTGATCAAAGCACAAATAAATACTTTGTAGTGGAGTAACATCTATATTAGTAAAGTGGCTCAGTGTCTACTTCACCTACAGAAATAGTCAAAATAGACAGGCAGTTAAGTGATTATCACGATCGCCTTTGAGCACGATAGGGTCGTTCATTCTTGCCGTTATGTTATTCTGATTGTTCGACTTTGACCTCCCTATGATTCAGTATATCGATTTATCGGTTTATCAACTTCTATTGAAATATAATATCCACATCCATACCATGATTTTGATTGAGTGAATTCAGCACTCAACTAAGCATAGCTAGTAATCGCACGCATGATGATGAGCTTCTTGAGGCAAAATATTGAAATCCATTTTAATTATCGTCTGATAAACACGCGACTCATATGGCCAAATAGACAGTAGACATTATATTTATGAAATTTGTGCCTACTCACGAATTCGACTGTTGATTGTCGGTCTTACAAAAGCGAGAATGCTATATTACGGTGGACAATCTAGTATTCCGGACAAGATTTATGGATAGTCATGTACACTACGTGGTAATCAAGTGTGACCCCGTACACACGCTTTCCCATATGCATGAAGATGTCGGTTAGAACAATAATGACCACTTTTCAGGTTTCTGAATTAGAGGGTCACAGTAAATCTATGCATGAATGAACCAGAAATATTTGTTCGGATGAGTATCCAAAACGCAAACTATTTCACGTTGCTTATCCACTAACCAACTATTGACTAATCGTTGTGCTTTTATGAGTCAGTGCACCAGGTTCTGTTAACAGTTATCTCAAGAACCCAAATACCTACAATAGAAACCATAAAATTTCTGTATTTTGATACTCTTCATGTGTACTCTTCACGTTATGTCGCCCGCTATGTTGAGGTAAACGGTTAGGCGAGTTAATGTGCATGAAACTCAACACTGCATTCGCTGCTTTGTTCACTTTGTCATCAACAACCTGCATGCGACTAACAGAAAATACTGTGTCGCAAACCGTTGTTCGCCTGATTAGTGTTGCGAAATAACGACACCAAGAAAAGCTTACAAGGTAGGATAACAACGGATAAAAGAAGTCGGAGCAGAAGAACTAGAAATGACGTGAAAAGAGACGAACTATAGACTGACTTGTTGTCGTGTTTTGGTTAGCGTTCCTATGCAACGATCTGACTGATCGCAAAAACCCCAATGGGACAGGCAACACCCCGACCATTCGAATAATCAGGTGAATGTGTGAACTGCAAAGGACCAAAGTCGACGAGGGTAAATTTGCTTATCATTCCGTCATATGTCGCATTGAGGAAATATGAGTAGCTGCTTTCTCTCGATAGTAAAGCATTAAATTCAATGATTGACGTATCGGGTCAACGTTGCGTCCACAAGAAAACACTTATTACTGTTAAAAGCAACGTGGTCACGTGCAACGTTTGTGGGATCTACTTTTGAACAAACAAACAAATTTCTATAATCTATTTGAACTTGGATGTTTGCGAACGCTCAACGACTCACCCAGGATGAAGCACAACTCGATTCGTCGTAAATTTTTCTTATTGAAGGGCAATTTGGCCAGCGTTCGCGGGAATCGAAGCCAGCCGGGAGATTCACCCGAATGTCCTCATATTTAATAGTGGGTCTCTTTGATTCTTGTGAGGAAGTAATTTCGGATATCCCACCCAATAGTTGCCGCACTTCATCAGTTGATTTGAATCGATCAGTTCTGGCAGCTTTCCATGTACTTCCAGGCTATAAGTAAATTGAAACTGAACCGTTAGATTACATTGCTCAGTATGAGTTACTGATCATTGAAAAGCGTTTAAAATGTTATCATTAAGAAAACCTGTTAAAAGGATATCGTAACATGAGTCGGTCTAACTTCTAGTTGTTTGATTTCGTCTGAAAGAAGATTTACAGGAAGAGTGTTACGGATCACCCGATGATGCGGAGCAGAGTAGGTCTTCAGACAGCAAGCAAAAAAGTATACTTAGATTATCGATTAGTGAAATTCATGGTTTGACGTCATACATATTTAATCCGCAAGTTAAAATTCTAGATGAGGCTCTACTGTCTGTATGAACCTGATGGTAAACTCTAACTAAAATGGTTGAACTACTCAACGGACTGACATTTCTCAAGATCCTTTGGTAATGACATCGTCCGCGTTCTGAACTACAATTATTTCAACAGTAATCTAAACGGAAAGGTTCGACGGATGCTTGCGATACCAATCGTCAGACAGACTAATTCAAACGGCTGGTCAATCAAGAGTTGTGGTCGACTGACTGGAGGTAGTCAGCTTGTGCAAAAACCACGGGCATTGGATGATGGAATCTGTCAACAATCAGTCACAGAAAATCCAATCTCAACATGACAGTAGCCACTAAGAGAGGATGCAGGATAATATGGACTGCCATTTGACATCAAAGGCGGTTGCATTAGAAGAATATTTTTATGCTGTAACCATTCATGATGAGTTAGAAAAACTGGCATTCTGTGGTCATGCCAAGTGACAAAATTCGTGGTCGTTCCATTGTTAATCACCACAAACGTCTACTAATCAAACGTTACTAATCATGGGTAGGTTTGCCCTTGTGTGATGAAAATCTACTCGATGATGATGATGATGATGATGATGAATATCTACTCTACGAATGTGAACTGCTTACGGCAACCAGTGCGAGGTCGTCTGCTTACTACTTGCGTGGGAGGTTTCAATCCTAGTACGATTTCTAGGGCTATTCGAAGTCCCTAATTCCAAGTATCACACCTTGGCACTTTTATTTAACAGAGCACGCAGTCTGTTGTCCACTTTCAGCCATAAAAAAAGAAAACTGAACAAATTTAGGCTATTAGGCTGCTAGTTTTAATGACCGAATAGCCGTGATGGAGACTACTATGTTTTATTATGTTTCGGTAATGAGCAGACACTCAACGCACTGATACACACTGTACACACGTGGTGCCCATTTTCCATTCTAGGTTGACTGAATGAAGCTTGGGAGGTAAGTGCAGAGGCTGAGACACCGCTATGCCCGCTCATTCTTTCACTCATCTGAACATAAACAGTAGATTAACGGCGATGGCAAAGTGGAACAGCCCGGACGTTCATGAGGTTTGTCAGTCGGAGTGCAGTCCATTCATGAACACTTTGTTGCAGTTACCAAATGCACGTTCACTGAGCTTTACAACTAACTTGGTGCGCCGAAAATTACGTACAAAGACCAGAATAATGAATGTAAAATTGGCTGTTACAGTAGCTTACCGGTTAGAGATAAGCGGGATGGCAACCGGGCACGACATGGTTTAACAAAATACAAAAACCCTTCGATTTTACCAATATACCGCGCGGATGCCACCATGTGCTGTGGGACAAACCTCGATGGTTGTGTAATAATGTACAAGTTATTTCAGTATAGAAATTCTTAGATATTTTGCTAGGAAACAGAAGTCAGTGAAAGTTTTGATAAGTATGTGTTAGGCAATACCTTATGCGAGAAATATGAAGGAGACCAGGGCCGACTAGCTCACTTAGCACGAAAATATAATACGTCATATGTAAACGCGATTGTGCTCAGGGATTGTTTCAGCTTCCGCTGAAATATAATTAATCTTATTCTCCACGTGTTAACATTAGGCCGTACCGAACTTTACACACATCTGCCCGACAAATGAACCATGACCAACGAAAGCATTTAATTGTTGATATGAGTAGCTTGTCGAAACAAAGACGAAGACCATTAATGCGAACGGAAAGAAGTGGTTCAGTAATATTTTCAGAGTGGTGCCTTGTCAGTCACTTGACAACAACCATTGTGTACCAGTACATGGACGTGTAGATCGATTGAAGCTACCGACCTTGAAAATACGTGAAACAGGAAGTATTTCGACATGTGAATGTAAATATAAGTCAATCAAACATTCGTCAGCTCAGTGATTGATCGTCTTCGGAAAGCTCACTAATATATTCTTAAGAAATTTACTATACAATTGAGCATACACAATGGGCATCACGATGAACAGGTGACACAAAGTATTACGATCGGACATTTTGACTAGGACGTCACAGTGTTGTGTGTTGATTAAACGGATTAGAGCAGTTGGGGCTGATGAACTTCTGAAAGGTCCACAATGATGTAGCCGTGCATACAACCACAAACATTCAAAATAGGTGCGAGTCTTAATGTGTTAGTTTGCCTTGTAGTCAATGGGATCAGTGAGTACGAATTGCACTCAACGGTGAAATGCTATATATTCTACAGATTTCCGAAAACATTCGTTGGCAGACTATCAAAACCGTACAGGTTGTGGTCTGACAACGCTTTTGTGCCTGACGGATACCACGGATTATCTAAATCGGCCAGCTTAGAATCATGTGTGCACTTACGCTCACTTCTTAATAGTTATCGTATGAAAAAAGTGAGTTGAATAAAAAATCGCTTGTAAGATGCACATAATCTGTATTTTTTACTTATAGACATGGAATTTCTATACAGATCGGATGTAATTGAGAAAACTTTATCTATTTAAGCCGAATGTAGATAGAGGCTTCAGAAGTATAATGTGGAGAGGGGCACAAAGGTGTGGTTTATGGTTGCAAACACGTGCACACATCACAGCAAAATGAGATATTGAGTGTGAAATGATAGTTATCAAACTTGCAATGGTTTTTCAAACATCGTGTTAAAGACTCCCCACAGTAACCGAGTGACTAAAACCTGTGAAGCTTTAGGTTGATATCTGTCTACTGAACTTGTATGATGACCGGATGCTACGAATGTTACTGCCTGAACCTGACTATTAAACGACTTACAACCTGCAACCCTACCTTTGATAGATCCTGTAACTTATGTTGTGGCAATCTATGAGACGATCTACAGTAGCCCACCAGTAATAAATGAATGTCAACCATCTCTTCATAAGTGTGATGTGCAACGATCTAAGTTGACTGAATGAGGAAAATAAACACTCTGCGAATTTAATTTTGCAAAGTTACTTGTAAAATATGGGACGATCAGAAGATTTAGCCGTTTCATGTATTTCAAATTTTTCAAAACGAATCGACACACATTTGATAACATAATTCTTGCAATCATCTGTTTACATAGTGTACGCAATGATAGCCCGTTTGTAACTTGACTATGAACAACAGACCCTGCCTAAGAGACTCATGTACTTACAAAACGTTTTGTCTAATTCACACTGAAATTTGTTCTGTAGGAGCTGTTGCTTTCCTGCAAACAAAATTTAGAATCATCACAACCGCATGGATTGGGCACTCTCAGAGAAGAACACAAAATAAAAAACCAGCTTTCAGATTATCAGGGAAGTGATTCTTCTTGATGTTGATCAATACGTGTTACCCATTTCTGGTACCTCAATACATCAAGTCACACTCAGGTTCATAGCACTTCATGCAGGAAGGACTCTGATCGAATGTCATTACATTAGTTAGTCCAAACTTTGAAAACCGAATTTAACAAGTGAACGTTTAACTAACCGAGCTTGTAATCTTCTCCCTGCTGTATTTCCCATTCGCCTACCCTAGTAATGAGTTAGTTCGCGTTGTGGTGATTGTATATGGTCTAGCGTATTCAGAAAATTTCCGATTGGAACGTATGACTCCATAGGAAATTAGCTCACTCGCATACACCATGCAGATCTCGAACTCCATGAAAGCGTGCAAGCACCGTTGTGAAATAATTACAGACCTTCGTGCACTCACTGTGACCTTAAAACTTCAGTCTGCTAGAGAAAAATTTCCTTCGACAAGCGAGTCCTAGACGTAAATCAACAGCCAGAAGCTAATGAAGTGACTATTTATCATCACCTCACCTGGTTAGTCAAAAGAAAATGAGTTGTTCGTGAATTTATGAATGGTCATGGCCCATGAGACATGGAAGTCCATAAGTTGATACTCATTCCAAACAACCTGAATACATTTCTGTGCGAAATGTACCACTCCGAAGATAAAGGAGTTATACTTGCAAATTGATCATTACTGCAGACATACGTCATTCTGTTCATTAAGACTATACTTAGACTACATTCAATCGTCGGACGTAAAATGACTTTGCAGTATCCGTTCGTTCAGTATTACTAATCACTGTAATGTTGGCTAACACAGAGTTGCTAAGTAAGATTCCATATCGCCAAACTACAATCGAATTTATTCTGTACACCCTACTAGAGTGAAGCATTCATCTGTACAATGCTTACTAGTGCGTAGTGAGAAATTTGACTGATCCAAATTTAACCAAGGTCACAATTGTTTGTAGCTTTCGCTTTCTCGTAGAAATTTTGACCAGCTACTTTTCCGGAGAGACAATGTACTCAAGGATCGCTCTTGTTAGGAGCTATCAGTAGTGCGTATCCTTGCCTCGGCTAGGTTGCAATCGTTCTGCCTGCTGTGACCGGCCGTCTGTGATGCGATGCTTCAACGTATGGAATAGGCTGCCTAGAAGAAGGGATTGCGTTTGGTCAATGTTTCAGGGTTTTTGGTGATAGATGCATATTTACATGTTGTCTGCGGTAAACGTGGTTTATTCAGTCAATCCGCAGTGTGAATTACCCGCGGTGTTCATGTGTGTATATTTTCAGATCCTAGACCAGCATGACGTCAGTTCTTTTATGCTACTGCTGTAAAGTGCGTACCAAATGAGCCATGTAAGGCTGACGATGGGTAAACCAAATCAGCTAACCACCCCAATTGTTTGGTTTATGGCCACCGAGACCAACTAATTCTTTAGCAGACATAATGATGTGCAAAGCGGTTGATGTGCCTCAAAGGTAAACGGTGTTTTGTTGATATTACCAGAGACGTTGAGGAAATAGAAAGGGATTGTTTATAGTCAGGTCCTTTGTGGTTATGGTTCGATGACTAAACGAGTTGGAGTTCCACCATCAACAGAACTATTGTTTTAAAAGCACTTCAGCCATTCCCCATAGAATCTTTTGTATACTTTATGGATGTTGGTTGATGTGCTTGTTTTTGAGAAAGGGACGCAGTAAAGTAGTCAATTACACATTTAAAGTTACAACAAGCATTTACTTATATGTCAACTGTTGAACTAATGATCCAAAAATATCCTGTGATGTGTCATGTGTTCGCATATGACTAGCGTACGCTTCATAGTTAAAACTGAAGCATCATTGCTATAGTTAAGTATGGGTTAAAATAATCGGTGTAAAATAGGCTTACTTTTGTGTTCAAAAACTCAATGAATTCTTCAGAAAGCGGTTCATGCTTTGGCCTAACAAGGGTAGCCGTATTCGTTCCCCACAATAAAGCGAAAATGTACAACCCCCACATTATCGCACCAAAATTGGAGACTGATTGTAACCTGAGCGACTTGTGCGTACATATATGTCTTCGCCAGCCATTCTGTTCTCGTTTGCAGTCTAGTACATTCTACTCGTACAAAGTTCACCTTCGACTCGGAAACTTTCATGGTTTTTACGAAACAAATAATACTTGAAAAAATCCTATTGATCAGTGGCTGTCAACTTTATACCTGTAAAATACAACCAGTTTATTAGCAATAAAGGCAGCAGTAAGCTAACGACCTGATCCCTCGAGTAGGGTAAACCGACTAATTGGGCATATAATCCTCAGTAGATAATTGAAGTTAACAAGTGATTATCCCAACTTGTCAACCCTCCTAAAGATCAGGTCATGTACATCGTATCAAGGAATACAATGTTACATTGACTGGGCACAACAGAACATTAGGAAACTATATTAGTGCTTCATGTATATGTCCGCCTGTGGTCCAAACTTGTGCAAACTTAAAAATTGGGCGAAAGTTTCAAAAGTAATTCACAGGACATCGAAACTAATACTAAATCCAGAGGAAGATACAGTTCATCTGATAAACAAGTTCAACAGTCTTCGTTGATTGTTCCACAAGTTTATGTAGTTGTTTACAAAGATGATAAAATAAAATAGACTGCCCCATTAAACGAACTAAAAAAACCTAGGTTGCTGAACTCATTCAGTTGCTGAATAGCACAAGGTGACCGTAGATGCAGATGACAGAAATCGATTGTATTGCCACTGCTTATCCAACCACGCCTGAATGTGAGACCACAAGACAGTTTCAATCGTATCCGTTGCGTTGAGATCAGCCAATCGAAAACGTTTTGCATGATAACATCAAGCCAAAGCTACTGTGGTCGGGATGCATTCAGACCTTCCACTCACACTGCTATAAAATCAACCACATTGCTGACGATGCTACACGTCTGTTGCAACTAACAGTACGCAACACAACAGACCAAACAGTAGCTTCTCAAAAATTAGTCCAGTAGACAGTTCGATCTAATTTGGTGTTCCTACGTATTGTTGTGACAGTCTATAAAATTGCGCATTTTTTATTTTGTGTCAGGATGAGAATGTTTGAAAATTGGCGTAAACCACTTCGGAAATGATTCCGCCCAAGGGTATAGGAATTAAAAAAGCAACTATTGTGTTGGTTTGCACAAATGGCAAACTCCATCACTGGTTTGTCGCCCTATTATTCAGTAAGGAGCAGTTCGTTAAATCCAATACCCAATTTCAGCAATCTGTACATAGCCTAACGTTTTTTACAACGATTGTACCACAAGTCTACCAGCCTTGCGACTAATGAGTATTCATAAACAACGTTCATTTACGCATCAGTTCGTTCAAAATATCCATTACATGTGATAGTTCTACCATCTTCCTGAGGTTTGAGAACCACTGCAAACGTAACCCGCAATTGTGCTATTATCATCCGACCTCAGCACCTGAATTACGTCTTGTAGGATGTTTGGCTGAAGTATCGAGGATAACTTCAACTGGTGTGTGAGGACTACCACCGACCCTTATATATAAGTTTACACAATTCTCATCTATTAAAAAGTCGGTCAGAAAGTCGATGCACTTTTTTTATCGTCTCCGACTCAAGCTTTGCTAGTTTAGTGCTGCGATTCAATGCTGATAAAGCGAAACCTGATAATTATATGGTTCTCAGTGAAACTGTAGGTTATCGGTTCTTGTTGTACATAGGTTTATCATGGTGACACTGAGACACGTTACTCCAGACAAATGTTTGATTTGGAGACTGCATGTACACTGATAAGTGGTATTGGTGTTATCATTGCTTAGCATTTACAGGCGCTGAACCATGACAGTTTAGTGGGTTGTGTAATTCAACTCGTAAAAGTGCAGCAGTCGGATGTTCCTAATGGATGACCACTATGTTATCCACAAAAATGTGTTTTATTCCAAAGTAAGCCTTAAGCGAAGTAAACGTTCATAGGCAGAAATCGACTGTAAATCTCCTTTATGTTTGAATGAAGTCAGTTAACTTGCCAACATCCGACAGTGTTAGAATGAGCATAGTGATGTGTCCAAGCTCATCACTTATCTACTAGGTAGGATAACGAATGGCAGTGTTGTGGACAGACAGAAAGACTACATCCGCAGAACGTGTTTGTAAAGTTTTGGGATCCTTAGCGGTGAGAACCATGTTCTGTATAAGCAGACCGATAGATGATAGTTTCCCTAATGCAAACCTTTATTGGCTGCAAAAGAAATCCGGAGATGGACCAAAATAAACGATAAAACAATAATGAGACAGTTGCGCATTTTGTCAGGCTTCTACTCGTGACCATTCTAATAGCAAACACGTGTGTTCAATGGAAATTGAGTGTAGCACTACGAGTAATAGAGGATTGGCCTTGTGATGAAAATACCATTGTGCGCCACTAAGATCTCACTCTCTGTTCAAACGTCCGAATGACGTGTATATTATGAAATACTTTTTAACCATTGCAGTCAACTACAAACTTTTCATCCACTTACCATGGAAAACGTAAAAAACTAAACAACGAATTTGAAATAGGATCAATGAGTTGAAGCCTTAACCGAAGCGATCCACAACTGCTCACATACAAGTGCGCAAATCATGCACCTCATATAACGTTTCCTTAGACTCAGCAGTTCAACAGGTTTTAATTTAAAATCAGTCTTTTATGACTTGAAACATCGATGAACTTCTCAGGATAGCCGTCCGCGAGCAATAATTTCTTTAATCTCTCCTCCACTCATTGCAGGCAGTCATCGGTACGGATCTCCCGGGCTCTATAAAACAGGGTTCTCACCAGACCGCGTTTATAAGTAATGGGTACAAAAGAAGAAAATTGCAAGTACTGATCGCTTCAAGTGGCATTGCGGTGCACTGAGCTTTGTAGTGTTGTGAACGCCAAAGACGCTAGGCTTGGGAATTCGTCTAACGCACAAACGCTCACATAAGTCATGTCAAAAATCAAACCACAAACGCGTATACTCATTTGCAAGTTAGATATGCATTCTAATGCATCATGGTCATTCGCCTTGGTGGAACTTCTGCCGAGCGCGTGCACACTATTTCGATAGTCTCTCTTTGTCCTCCGTCTTCCTGGCATTGGCAGCTTGCCCTTTTGTTCCTGAACGTTGCCTGTGGGTAACATACTACTTGTGAGTAGTATACTACTTACAACGAAACTGCCTGTCATACAACAGTAGTGAGCTATCCTGTCGTCTAGTGAGTGAAATGTCTAGAAAAAATGAACTATTGTTTGCTTCCCCTTCATGAGAAACAGAAAGATTACGATGAGCAGAATTTAAAAGGTTTAAAAGTGATGTTGACTTCTTACTTACAGACGTTCCCCTTCGAGAAACAGTCGACGTTTTGTGCAATTTTATTTCCCATCAGAATTTACCTTTTGTCTCCAAATTGTATTATCTCAAGGAACTTATACTTTTATGTACAGAGAAAGACCATTTTGACTTTGCGGGATCATCTTATAACCAAGTTGATGGTGTAGCAATGGACAGTCCATTGGGCCCAACACTTGCAGATATATTTTTAGGAATGATTGAATCAAAACTATCTGATGCTATAGATGGTGCCAGCCTCTATAAGCGATATATAAATGATATTTTGATTTTTACCACTAATATTCATTTTGTTTCACTTTTAAACCTTTTCAATTCCGTCCATCCTAATCTTTCTGTTTCTCATGAAAAAGAAGCAAACAATAGTTTATCGTTTCTAGATATTTCACTCACTGGACGGCAGGATGGCTCACTACAACGCTCAGTGCACCGTAAGGCTACTTGGAGCTGTCAGTAATTGTAATTTTCTTCTTTTGTACCAATTATTTATAAACGAAGCCTGGTGAGAACCTTGTTTTATAGAGCCCGGGAGATCTGCACCGATGACTGCCTGTAATGAATGGAGGAGAGATTAAAAAAGGTGTTGCTCGCAAACGGATTTCTTCTGAAGTTCATCATTATTCACAGTCAGAAAAGGCTAATCAAGACTGCTGTGTGTACTGTCCCTAGGAAGCAGGTCTTTTTGATGTAAATCAAAAATTACAGTTTGCCTTAACTCGTACATACCGTGCAGCTGAATTGTGGTTGATACTCACAACTAAGAGTGTCGCTCAGCTTATTCACAATCGTATCATACCGAAATGTTTTGTCTCACATGTAATCTGTCAGTTCACTTGCAGTTGCGGTGGCGTCTATATCGGCAGAACAGATCGGTGCCTACGACAAAGAATGGTTGAACATATGCCTAAGTGGTTGGTGCGCACCATGACGCGAGTGAGACGAAATCCGAACTCACCCGTATCAAGGCACATCATGGAAACAGGTCACTTTGTTTCGTAATCGGAATCCGAAGTTGCTCGCCTTCTCCGAAACTATGTTAATCAATACTCGGCGTCCGGTCCGGTGTGTGCATAAACTGTTGACTCACGCAATTTGTCTGCCCTGGAACTGATTACAGTCCTCGTTTTATGTAAATTCAATCGTTGATTGTTTCTAATGTTGTTGCTCTCCGCATGTCCTATATATTCCAGTGATTTACGTTCGTGACTGAAGAGAGTAAACGAAATGTTAACATCTCGCGACGTATGTCGTTTATCGTTACTGGTTAACTGGATCAAGGGTACTCAGTGTTTTAAACGAGTGTGACTGTTGAGCCTGTGCATAGCTTGTGCAATTTGGTCGGTGATCGAGGTGGATACAGTTGTGATTGTGTGTTCATGTGTGTGTAACCCGCCATCTTGCGGTGCAGGCTTTTGAGCCACAGGCTTTGGTTGTGGACCCTGATAGCTCTCCTATCTAGGCCTGGGCGTTTTGGCAGTATCCAAAGCCCATAAAACCCATGACCATACAACAGAAACCAAATATCACACTTTACCGGCCGTGGCGCAGGATAAACTGGGTTCCCTTTTTGTTGTTTGTGGCCAGATGGTTAGGCGAAAACATGCTACTGCTGAACCTTTTCCGCCTCTGGTGACCTCTCCAGCACGAGTCCTAAAGTAAGCAATACACGCGCGAGTCTCGGTAACAAATAGGGCAGCCTGAGACAGGTCAGGAGACGCAAAGCGTTTTCCATTAGGACATGGGAATGTTCGAATGCCATTGGATCGATGAAGCACCACAGGACGACCGGAACAATGAACCGCAAGGTTACTTATGGAACTGAGCCATTATCGCATTGAAGTAACAGTCTTCGGTGATACAGGACGTGCAAACCAGGGTAGATTTCAGAAAGCAGGTTCTGGGTATACCTTCTGCAGAATAGATTAACCGGCAGAGGGTGCTGGGGAGAGTGGTATCTGTTTCGCAGTCAGTGATCGCATCAATGCCTTGACGATAGACGAACCACACAATGCTAGCCCTCGAATTCTGTCGATGGGCCTGCGACCCGGTCGAAGTAAAGGTGCCACATTTGTTAGTGTTTATGGTCCAACTATGTGTCACACCGGTGATATGAAGGACCAGTTCCATGATCAGCTCTCCGTCATAATCGGCTCAGCACCGGTGAGTGACCGACTGTTTGATCTGGATGACTTGGGCGTTGGAGTTGGAGGCGTTTCGGTAGCGTGGCCGGGAGTCTTCGAACCCTAGGGCATTGGTTCAGTCAATGAGAACGGTGATCGCTTGCTCCACCTGTGTGCTATTCACAAGCTACCTACCGCAAATACCCAATTCAGTCTGGATGTGAGCGACATCATGACGTGGACTCATAAACGAAGCGGTCATCAGCATTTGCTTGATTACGTGATTGTGCGGCAGCGCGACATTCGTGAAGTGCGTATCAAGCGAGTGATGCGCGGGGTTGAATGTAGCACCGATCACAGGTTGGTCAGGACAAATTGTTTATCCATATAGGCAAACCTGTTTATTGTATATCTTCCGGACAACGGCAGAAGCCGGATGCCAAACGACTGGAGAACTGTGAGACGAGGGCTGCTTTTAAGTGTGCCGTCACCGCGCGCCTGCAAGACGATTCTGTGTCCACTACCCCTGAGGATATGTGGCGGCACCTCAAAGGACAGATCACGGCAGAAGCCACCGACGTTTTCAATGTCAAATGACAAAACGTCCGAATTGGTTCGACGACAACAATGCGACAATCTCCTGCTTGGCACGAGAGAAGAACGCAGCATTTGCCGCTTCCACAGTGAACCCGAAAAATGAAGACAAGAGAGCGACATTCCTGCGTGTTTGCCATCAACTGGCAGAGCGTTTCCCCGAAATCGAGGTAAGCTGATGCATGACTACGCCAATCGCAGACAACATAAGGAGTTCCACGAATCGCTCAAGGTGATTTTCGTTTCATCCGTCTAGTCTACAAAGGCAACGGTTAACGTAGACTCCGGTTGTTCCTGCACTCAGCCAGAGGACATCATGAAAGTTTGGCGCAAACATTTTGGTAACCTACTCAACCGTCCTGTCGTGAACAGCCTGCCGCAACAAGGCATCAAGTCTTCACTTACACTCTCTCCGGATTTGCCAAAGATGCAAAGAGCGATAAGATAACTGAACAATGAAGAGGCTGCACACAAGGATGCACTGCCAGGTGAAATTCTAAAGAATGGCGAACCGGCGCTAAAACGTGCACACCTCTAGCTGGTTCACTTCAACTGGGAGCATGAGGTGATGCCGCGAGAATTCAAGGATGCTTAGATAATACCTTAATTTAAAAGGTAGGGTATCCAACAGTACCCCAACAGCTGTCAGGCTTAAGTCTGTTGAGCTGCGCCGGCTTGCAAGGATCCGCCTGAACCGGCTGAATGCAGACGTTTTGGAAACCAATGGTTCGGGGAGCAGTATGGATTGCGGGTGAGTTGCCGTACGATCGACTTAGTGTTTGCTTCTGGACGGCCTCAGAATAAGTACCGGGAACTCAACCGGCCCCTGTATGCCCTCTTCATGGACTTCACCAAGATGTTCGATTCCATGAGCTTCGAAGTGTCGTCGACGGTGCTTGGTAAGTTTGAATGTCCAGGTGAGTTCGTCAACTTGATTAGAATTTTGCGTGTGAGCATGAGGGCAAAGTTGCAATCGTGTGGATCTGCCCATGATGATTTTGACATTATCACCAGTGTGTGACAAGGTTGTGTCCTAGCTCCAACTCTACTTAGTTTATATTTGACTGTCTTGGTAACAGTTGCTTTTCAGGACTCTAGGGAGGACGGTTTTGAGATAGAGTACCGGATGAATGAGCGCCTACTGAATATTCGACGCCTGCGTACCTCAACGATGCGCATGCTTCTGTTCGCAGATGACAGCACGATGTTCGCGACAGCGAGGACGAACTGTAGCGGCTGATCACATCTTTCGCGCGCATGGTTTCCAATTTTGGATTGAATGTCAATACAGGTAAAACATCTCAATTGTTTCAGCCTTCTCCGGGCAGAAATGCTTTTCCTGCATCTGCGTCTCAAATTCGCATCAATGGAGATGTCGAAAGCTGCGTGAACTTCTGTTACTTGGGTGGCAATCTGTCGACAGGTTTGTCCGCAGACCGCGAGTTCCTGTTGTAGAGACTAATTTCGCCTTCGGACGTCTCGGGAGACGTGTCTGGAAGAAACACAGTCTGAAGCCCGGGATTGAACTCTTTTGTCTATCGATCAGTAGTGCTGTCTATATTGATGTACAGCAGTAAAACTTGGGCACTTTATCGGCGTAACGTGCGCCATCTGAGCCGTTTACATTTACATTGTTTATGACGAGTCTTGGGTATTTGGTGGTCGGACATGGTTCCCAACACTGAGGTATTGCTATGAGCGACAAGGACAAGATGGAAGCCTTGTTGATGTTTAAACAGCTTCATTGGCTAAGTCACGTCTGTCGGAAGAACGATGACCGTATTTCACAGCAGCTGCTGCTCCTGATAATCAAAACCCCATATACGAGAATGTTATCCAGGTAAGTCATACGCATTGTAACAATGATTGTAGATAAAGGGGTGACTTGGCGTTGAACCAGACAGCCTAGAGAAATATCATCCGGATGGGCTTCCGGAAGTCCACTGCGTAACTGTTGCTGGGCTGTAAAAGGAAGCGCCTTTTACGCAAGGGAACTATCAGTGCCATAGGTCGTGGTGACATGACTATGTGGCACTGTGATGTGTACGGTCGCGAATGCGCTGGCCGTTTGGAATCAGCAAGTCACCAACGTTTTCAAAGTGCACCGTCGGCCAAGGAACAACGAATACGTTAGGGTCAAATAGGTCACGTCATTTATATTCTTTTTCTATTACTTAGCGACTGTTTTCGTCTAGCAACTAATCCGTTTCCATTTTCAGAAACTTGGGGGTCTATGGCCTTCCACCTTTTCTTTTATCCAGCTGTCTTGGTTTTCAGTAGGTTGAACGTTTTGTCTGTTTTCTTCCAGTCCAACCTCGAATTTTTTCTGTATCCTGTCTAGAGTGTACTAACACGTACTCTTATACTGGAACATTTCTGGCAGTATGTTTCCAATAGTCTTCTTCCCATGCTGGATCTTACCATTGCAATCTCTCTTTCTTTAGTTCCCAAGAGGTAAGGGTTTTAGTTTCGAGCTAGCCAATCAATCGGGGAACCAGTTTTGGCCGGCTGGACACAAAACCTCACTCACACACCTACTGGTCTTATCCCTTCGGGTTTACACCGGGCAGGTGGTGTGTGAGTGGAACCGCAAGTGGTGCAGTATAGTGGATGATTACCGAAGCCAATTAGCCTGGACAGACAAGATTGCGAAGTACGGGACCGACTCCCATAATGCCGCTATTCAGTCAGTCTTCCATACTTTGGGCTGTGATGTGAATTCTGTTTCTCACTCACCTGTGATCATCTCTTTTCGTGGTATTATATTTCCTTCTTCAAGTAACGCTATTCTTCGACTGGGGCTTCCCTCCTACGCAGGCACGGATTTATGTCTACTGACTGTTCTAGGTTCCCTAAAAACCTACGACGCATTTATGCGAGGAATCTGGCGTTAACTGTTGCAACCTCTTTGACAATTGTCTCACTATGAAGGACATTTTTCTGTCCCGATGCGTGAGCCTTGACTGTAATAGCACATTTATGCTCTGAAGAGCTTTTCGATTTTGTGAGACTGATCGTTCACCCAATTTTTTTCCATTATTTTTCATGTATTTTATTTTGCATTCTAAAACTGTTCAGTATAAACACCATATATAACTTTTCATTTGATGACTGGCCCATTAACGCTTGCTATTCTTGTGGGAGGACTTGTCAACTGTCCAATGTCGCTAACCATACAACGTCTCACATTTGACAGATAGCTTGTTTTCACATTCAACTTTTATTTTTAATATCTCTGTTGCTTAATTTTGGTGTCACCATTTGTTCTTTCTTTGAAGGAAGATATGTAAATTGTTCTTCAAAATAAACGATATGATGGCTAAAAGCGCAGGCGTCCTTTAGCTTGGGTCAATGTTACAGGCTAATCCGTTTCGGATGCCACCAACCGTACTTGGCATTATTTGGATTAACGTTCGATTTGTGTTGTTTGACAAATGACTGAGTTCAGCACAAAGGACAAGTGAACACTGAACCGACTGACTGAGTCACCAAAGATTTTCCTCTTTATTTACCTGATCTAGAATTCTTGAATTTGACTGTCGGTACCTCCACGTGAACAGCTCATCGGTACACACAGTTTCCCCTAAAATATATTCCCATTGGAACCCAAAAACCAGTTGGATGTTCTGTGGACTACTTCTCAGTTACTCCTAGAAGCTGCGTTTTGCAAAATTTTTAATCCTGCACAGGGCTGTAAATGGTGGCTTGGTAATGTTTATTCAAATTTCTATGGTTTCAGTCGACGTAACCTTGAGTGTGGAGTGTAACTTCCCATCAGTTTACTTCAATTGTATGGCAACATTCACACTGGGTACATCTTTACATAATCTTTGTTGGTGTAAACACAGATTCGAATGGTTGACTGAATGCTACGCCCACCTACTTAGTCCAACTAAGAAAGTACTGGTCCCAAAGGGCAGACATGAGACTGTCAATGACGAATCAATAGGAACGTTTTTGCGGCTTTCAGTTTTTGATAAAACAATGACTTTCTGTAATCTCAAGGTACACTTTGTACGTGCAGGATATACTGGAAAGGGCAAGCGTTTAACAAGTCAAGTTCGGAGGTGATATATTCATGTATAAAGATCAAACAACTACCATCCGATCAAAAGTTTTGTTATGAGGATGGATTTATACGTTTTTTTATACATTTTTGTTCACTTTGGTGAGCTCAAAGTTGACAGCCGCTTCCCGACGAACTGGTAAATTTTGTGAACACAAAAATGAGCCACTTTTAGACTGTTTAATTATAACCCAATCCTGACCCGTTCACTCATAATGGATGAAGTTGTTAGGTATTGGACAGGAATGTGAAACGCGCCGAAACTGTGGGGTTTCGCCTGGTATGTTTCGTAAGGTAGGTTAATATTGTTTGTCTGCTGCCCTTTTACTAGCTAGTTCAAAGTTTCGATGAGGATTTGGAGAGCTTGAAATTATTCTTGGGTTGGATCCCCTGACATATTTATGAAGTCCCTTTCTTTAAAAGTACTTCTTCGAAGAACACTTGCGTGAATTATCAAAGTTCTACTGGTTAAGTATGAATCACTTGTGACGAACAACATCGGTATATATAGTTGTTACACATTATTCATAGTGGAGCCGGCTAAACCTCATTTGAACATGAATTGTCAGTGTCCCGAGTGACCTCAATGTAAAACTAATTTTACGTTTCAGCTGATTCGTCATTAGTCCTCTTTCATAATGGACCATCTGTGCTCGGGGAGCACTACACAACCAATGAGATAATTACCGATTGTGAAAATTCGTTTACTTCTAATTGGCTTGGCTGACACCACATACTCGATGAGTAGTATGAATGAAATAGTTCTCTTACCTTGCAACTTGAGTATGCAGACATGTACGCACACTGTGATAAACTTGTGCAGTGAAGTTGAGCGATCATAACATACTACTCATACCACCGCTATTCAGCAGTAGGACCGGTTGATAAGACGGCTGTTCAGGCGAGGATAGAAATCAATGGTAGCTCGGAGTGTTGTTCGATTGACACTGGGGCTGCGATTTCATTGAGTGGGCCGAGGTAGAAAGAAACTGTTCAGCCCTGTGCGATGGTCGTTCGAATGGTCGGTGGGTTTACACTCAGAGTTACGGGCGTTGCGGAGTATGATGTAGGAATCGATGATCACGTAGTCAAGCAATAGTTCGTAATTTCCCCCGACGCACGCCAGACTATACTGGGAGCGGATTTTCTTGAACGCGCTGAGGCTGTGATTGATTTGAAGCATGGTAAACTCGTAACAAAGTATGGAGTGTTTCCATTAGCGAGAAAACCCCAGTCTCAGCTTGGACAAATTGAAGTGAACGCACCCGGAGCAATACCAGTCTGTGACAATCGGTTGCTGAATGAAGTGATATGCAAATTCCGGAAATGGTTCACGACG
>JTDE01001195.1:54122-64583 GCA_014338405.1 Paragonimus skrjabini miyazakii
ACGCACAAGAAGTTGCTAAGGAGCAGTCAACCGCAAAGTTGTCGGATCGAAATGCGGCATTTGAAATTGGTTCGAAGGTGAAATACAAAGACAGGCGGAGTCCAGGCGCAACAGGATTAGGATCTGGGGATTTCCTGGCGAGGTGGAGAGGACCTTATTTGGTAGTGGATCGCCGTGGTCCAGTGTATCTGATCAAGAATGATGGGAATCAACATCGAGTGCACGGAAGCCAGCTTCGCAAATGGTACGACATCCCGAGCAGAAGAGAGTGTACGCCAGGAGCAGCGACGTCCCCGAGTCCAATACGCAGATCGTCAGGAGAACGAAGGGAACCTGAACGGCTTTTGTTGCAGCTGGAACAATCTTTGCGGAGGGAGGAGTGCAGTGAAGTTGAGCGATCATAACATACTACCCATACCACTGCTATTCAGTAGTAGGACCGGGGCAAATATATTTTGACATTATACAAGCCGCAGGAAACGTGCAGGAGGGAAAAGCAGAGTGCAGCATCGCTCATAGTGGTCCCTGCTACCTAATAAAACCGAGCATTGACGTCTGCGGCAACCGAGACGGTCTGGGCCCGAATACCACGTGCAAATGAGTGGTTTTGTTTCAGGTCTTGTTTTAATGCTTAACCCATGTGTTGTTTTGTCGAATAAACAACCATTGTGCCATCCGCGTTCTTGGATTACAACACCTGTGTCGTAGCCTGACCGACTGTGACACGTATGTCGAAATTAATTCGTTGATGTTTATGGGACATCAGTGTCGACTTCAGATTTCCTCTTGTCCACCCAGTTACGAATGACTGTGGGTTTTACTGTGATTTCTCGTTTGTTGTGGATAGGACAGGTACCATTCACAAATTGACCGTTAAAGATGATTCCGAGATATACAAAACGACTCACGTTAGATTACAGACATTTTCACGGGTCCGTGAGGTGCGCTATAGTTGTTTGCGTGCTACTCCTAGTCAGCCATTGCGACTGCGCGGTACGTTGAAAACAAGTAAAATAATACCAAGGAAGTCATGTAAACGGTGCTGATGTGAGATTTCTTCTTCAGTCATTATCTACTCACTCAACTACAACTTCTGTTGTCATGCAAGTTTTACAGTTGAGTTAGAGGTTCTGATAAGAGTATCCCAAGGAGACACGATTTCCATTTGTCCCGCGGATCAAACTTTTGCATCAGAGGCCCCATATATTGAACAATGTGTTTCCATCAGAAATGTCCGAAGACAGAGGACGCTGTCCGTCGGAGCATGAAATGTGCATATACTGCCTTGAAGATGTAGCACCGGACGACCGAAGCGCCGTAATGCATTGCTGACGATTGTAATGAGGCGCTACGGTATTGATGTAGCAGTGAGATAGTCCTCACCGACCGAGGTAAGCTATGAAATGCAGTTGTTTGATTCACTTTCCATTAATTACTTTACTAGAAGGGAAGTTTTCGGAAGCACGGTATCTGTTTTGTAGCCACTGACCGTACCCATTCTTTGACGATAAACGATTCGCATGGTATCAGCTCTCAAATCATGTTCATCCCTATACGATAATATTAGTGGTTATGTTCCAACTGCCTGTCACATTAATAATACAAACGGACAGTTCTTTAATCGGTTACCTCACACAATCCGCTCAATATCCATGAATAAATGTCTGGTTACTTTAAGCAAATTCAACATACATACTAGGCGGTATTCAACGACTTAGCTGGGAGTACTTGGCATAACAACTCACAAGTAATCAAATAAAATTTTGTTTGTCTACCTCATGAATTCCTCTGCATAAATACACAACTCCAGCCTCCTACAAGCTATGAGACGACCAAACTTGACAAAATACGAACAACATTATTTGCTAATTCAACTGATCGTATAACGCGGATCGTAGACCTCTCAGAAACAAACTGTTTACTTGTGTTTACAAGTTGGTTAGCTGTAGATAACCGGAAGAGCGGTAGAAGCTGGATATTTAACAGCTGAAGATCTCCACGGACAATTTACCAATCTGCACCTGCAGTCTTTTTTCACTCAACCTTGTCCGAATTCAGATAATGTGCCTACTCCCAGAAGCTGCATCAACGGGGACATTATGGATAGCTTCAACCCCGGAAGCAAAACCTTGACTGATTTCTCCGTGGACCGCCAGTCACAGTCTTGTGTGACAGGCGTTACCGTTGCTTTTGAACGCCCTAAACCGCAGTCTAAATCTGAAAACCGTGCTACCTCATTGCTTCTCATTGGTGCAGTCCTTAATATTTTACGTTAATGTGGAACCTAAACATTGTATCAGTGGAGTATGTGGGATTTCAGTCACCTTCAGGTTCACTGTTTAAGGCGCACTTAGGCATACCGTGGTCTACTTCCACTGAATAAAAACAGGCGGGCCGGTGCTTAGCTGGCTTTACTAGTTGGAACAAGTCCGAAGGCAGCTGATACCCCGGCAGTTAAAAACAAGTATTCCAAACCACAGAGACCAGAAGTGGTGACATCAAGATGCCACTTGGATAAGTCTTTCGTGTCCTTAAATCACGAAAATACACAGCTATTAATCAAATAGCCTGGGTGACTGCCATCTAGACAGACATACGAAATTTCGGTAAACGAACGTTGCGAGGCTACGACTTCATGCATGTGATCGGCCAACGGTCATTCGATGTCACAAGCCCCTGTAGAGTAATTATACGGTTTTATGATTAATGCAGCCGCGAAAACGCTGGCAATCACCGATTAGTAAGTTACCATTCGGAACACAGCACGCTGTTAACAAACTGACGGTGGCTTCTTTAGATACAACGAATTAAGCTAATTTTATGCACTTCTTCCATATTATCTCATGATTCCAACCATTTGGTAAATCGCCAGCTATCCTTCTCGAGAACTTCGGTCATGGCGAATGTTTCCTCCCATTTAGCGTTTCTGATGCGTGGACGTGAAAGATTCTATCTTTTTCAAATTGATCACGACTGACATCTGACCGCAATCCTTGCAGTCGGATAAGCTTTTGACTCGTTTACAGCTGTATTAAGAGCGAGACTTAAGTCTACTGCTTCCTTACGAAATGGGCAGACTGAGAGAATTGTCGGAATGCAAGAACTGTGAATGGATATGGATAATGCTCAAGTTGAAATGATCAAAATCCCCGAAATCCAACGGATATTTTATGTTTATCTCAATTGAAATT
This sequence comes from Paragonimus skrjabini miyazakii, assembly GCA_014338405.1. Taxonomy (NCBI): domain Eukaryota; kingdom Metazoa; phylum Platyhelminthes; class Trematoda; order Plagiorchiida; family Troglotrematidae; genus Paragonimus; species Paragonimus skrjabini miyazakii. The sequence continues at coordinate 57,314 of JTDE01001195.1, forward strand.
GTTTCCTCCTCCTTATTATGAGTTCAATAACATGTGCTACTTTGTTGATAAATGCTTTCTGCTTTGTTTACGACTTAATTATTTAGGGCTTAACTTTAGCCGCTGGCGGCTTGGAACCTGCCAATGGAGTCCTTCAGCTTTTGCCTCCCAGATATTAGGGTTCCAAATACATTCTAAACAGCTGCCTGGCCAGCCAACATTGGCCGACTGAAACACAATAGCCTCCATTCCTCCGCGTCCACTTCTTATTCCCTCGGGTTCTAAGTGACCACGAACTGTGAGATTGGAACCGCAAGTGATGTAGTGCAAGTTAATTGAAGTGACGGTTGTCTGCAGGCATCCATCGGTTTTGGTTATCATGTCGGATTAATCGGGAAATCGATACCATCCGACGTGTGCAATTAAATCCCAATGCAATAAGGCTACGTATCCTGTCATCCATCAAACAGGACGCACTAAACAAGGCCATATATTGAGTGAACGGATTTTGAATCATAACAACGAACGACTGGAATGACCAAGTGATCATCTCCGAGTCTAACCAAATTGGCCTAACATCAGTTACTAGGTGGATCAATTGATATGCATACACATGTAACTGGATTTCTGACAGAATGAGGCAGCATATTGAATTTCGAGGTTGCGAAAAGGTTAAACTGGGCACATAGTTTATAAAAAATACTGAGACTAACATTGTAACCTTGAAGCCATACATCTCATTCCCAGTTCGATACAAACGATCTTATTCAGTCAGTACGCTTGCTATGAAACTTACAACTATTCATATATTTCAGAATTCAGTCTTAATACCACGGATCCTGCACATGAATTTTCTATGTTACTCACAGACAATTTGGTACAATGTTATCTGGAACATTGAGTCCCTTTTGACCATTTGAATAGAATAGTCAGAAAACACAAATTACGATATGAATTCATTTCGCACACTCTCGTCAGTCGTAAACGTGTGACTAGCATGAAAACAAAACAAAACAAGACTTAAGTGAAAAGGGTCAAAAGTACAAATCAGGCTGGATCGTGATTGGCACTCATCGTCAAACCTACAGCAAACAAAGGTTGATAGTTAGTTGCTTTTGCGCAAAGCTTCAGTATACTTGAGAAGTTTTGAGTTGTGAGCGTGCATCAAGATCTTAAATGAAAATGCGATGTTGACACTGTGACCTGTAGTCGATAAGTGCCTAGCAATGGATGAAGCACCGTTTCGTCCTCGCTGAGTGTCACTCATTGGCGTGTTAGACATTGCAACTCTCAACCAATTCGGGATGTGCCCCATGGCCCTGGTTTCAAGCATCCTTTCTGTTCTACCAATGTATGTGCTTCCGCAGCTGCAAGAAAACTGATAGATGCGATGGCCGGTAGAAATGTTATCTGTACAGTGTATCTGTACAATGTTATCTGCTACACTGTTTGTATCCATGAAGAAAAATTTGGTAAATCATGCTTTTGTGGATAGATAGGGTGTGTTGCACAGGCTAAACCAAAAGACCTTTGTTATCATCTTCAGTGTTTCAGAAACAAAGCTATCCAGTCCGCATTCGCAAGAGATTTCCCTTCCAGGTTCAGTGATTTCCTCCATTAGGAATCAGTTTATGCAAGCCATTTTGACATCGAATAAAAAACCTATAATCACATTTGATACTTCAATCGGTTGACTCGAATTTTAACCAATTTTAATATTACACCAACGGTCCAAATTGTAGAAGTTGTGTCTTACAAGATTGGAGGAGAAAATATTAGGGAACAGGTAGTTGAAAAATATCGGATACTGAGATATGTCCAGTCACTGCACGCATGTCAGGAAGAACGATGAGGCGATTTGGCGTACCGTGTTACGTGGATAAAGTCCTCGACGTGCCACTTCGATTAGGCTGTGTCTTGGTTTGGTTGTAGGGGTGTTTCTCCGTTGGCATAAGATCACATTGACAATCCCGTCGTTCCCGTACAGAACGTTTTTTGTTGGACAAAGACTTCCGGTTGATGAACTCCTAGAAAATGGGCAATACATATCAGTTAATATGGATATAAATATCATTGATAATAATGTAGCCTAGGCAGCCTACTATAACCTCATGAACAACGCGCACCCGTTTTTTATTTTAAGGTGTCGGGCACACTATAGAATTCTTGAAAGAAACTATTTGGATACACTTAAGAGAACCGGTTGCATTTGACAGAGGCTTCAAAACATGTAACTTTTGTGATGCAAACTGGAATAATGTTTTGGAAAATGAGTAACCTTCATTTAAACTTTGCTAACTTTAATGCAACAAATAAACCTACCTGTTCATGTAAACTAAGATCGTCGCAGTGACATTACCATTCAGACATTACTGAACGCCCATCGGTGCTACGTGGATTGTAGTACTGACGACAAAATAGGTAACTCTAAGTAATCCATTAGTAGACTTGTCAGATTCATTCTTAATGAGTAAACGTTGGTTGCTTTGTAGTTCTTACACACTACAAACGAGCATCGTGTAGTGAAAGGCCCATCCATCTATCTAGCAACTTTGAAGGAATAGAACATAGATTTGATCTTGAGAACGTTTTGAGATAAAGAGTGTGAGGTCTAACATTCGTTTCGAGACTCTATCAACAGTTGCTATGGTTAAAATGAGGGGCGTCTTGTTATTCATCTTTGGACCACAACCAATCGGCTGCGTCGTTTAGAAAAAAAAACAAATTGTATGGATGTTACGAGTTCAGAATCATTTATTACGCAAAAATTTACATGGTCTCCTTATGTCTTATGTTGGTCGTGTAAAATTCACCGAAAATTTTTTGACTGAACAGAGGAAGTAATATGGCGTTTAATGAATAAAACACGGTCTCGGGGTGTTTAGGTCCAACTGATAGCGGAATTGTTTTCGGTGGCCTAAGATGAAATATTATCTTTTGGAGGTGACGTATTCAAATCTAACATCACACTGACAACACGGCTGTATATAATGCGCCGCCTGTACGCGCGAACAGACTCTACCAGCTGTTATCCGATCAGTATCCAAAATTAGAGACTATTATCTATCTGGACATATTACCCTGCAGAGAACGTTGCAACCTGTTAGTTTCTTGTGTTCGAAAGAGGTCAGAAACGTGAAAAGCGTTGTAAGTCAACGCCAACTGCAACGATGTACAAAATCTCAAATAGTCGTCTTTCAAATTTGTTGACATTTAGAGGTTAAAACCGGGGGAAGTGCGGAATTCACAGAGATACCAAGCTATCATACTGCTGGTAAAGGCCGGATAGTACGCTACATTCCATGCATAACAATGTGACAAATGAGGACTCGATATGATGCAGTAAATTATACACGGCATGAATGCAAGTGTTTGTATGATGCGACCTGAATCCATATGTTGTATAACATGCACCTTCGTTTATGAGTAATATAATGCTTACTATCGGTAAAGGGGCAGGTCTGGACACCAGAATGACGACTGTTGGAAACGTGTGTATGCACCAGGACAGACGTGTTACCAAGGCAAATGATAATGTACAGCTGACCAACGGGTCCGAATACATGTCAATCATCCAACTGAATGTACGTGTTTGCTGTTCTGTGTTATGACGTAACTTCTAAGGGTGTCTGTGCGGTAACAACACAGGATCCGATAATGAAACTGGTAATTATATTGAAAGCAGATGGCTTAAAAACAGAAATCGAAAAAAGATATTGTGTAATCAGCTAATGAAGAATTGTTTGCGGACTAAAGATTATGGTCGGTGTGGACATTCAACTTCAAGAGGAAACACGTGACATTTGGAAACGGTCAAGTAGAAGACCAGATGAACAACCAATTTGGACACATTAAGAACGCCATTACATCTTGAAACATTTATTATGGTGTTCAGTGGGCCGAGACCAACAGTCGGTTGTACTGCCACACTGCACAAAACCAACCTTAAAGGTCGGCTGAAATTGTGCTACCTTTGGAAAAATTAACATTCCATGCTGTCAAGTTGAGGATTCATGTAGATCAAATCTACAAAATAAGGTGCTCATGAAGTGTCGTCAGGAGGTAGTCGTAATCAGTGCCGGGTGGTTTAGCAGTATAACCGACGCTGTACTGTACAACAGTTGTAAGCACAATATAATGCCAATGAACAGACGGTAGTTAGCAGGCGAGTGGTATACAACTTATGTCAGTCAGACCCCCAGCTTCTTACCTTTAATCACTGCACTGCTGAGCAGGCGTAATCGTTTCAATGTATTCAACTAAACTGGGGAGTTCCATCCGTAGGGTAACACGAAAATTACTGCCTGTTCTGTCGAAGCGACGGAACAGACTGCGTGTTAGTTACGAGTAAATGTGATCGTGAATTTGGGTGTGTATATTCGTCTGTGCTTAGCATGAGATAAATAACAACAGGGTCAGCACGGTTTCTCCAATATAAGATGAATCACAGTTCAACTCCCGGTCGCGGAAATGATAGGCTTGTTGACGGGCTCTAACAACAATGCAAATAGGGTGTAGTGATTCCTTTCAAGAGCCTGTGCGATTGCACAAACTGGAATCAGATATGAACGGTGCGCGGTTTATGCGCATGTACGTGTGTACGTATAGTGCTGAATTTCAACTTGAGTTTTCTGATAACTCAGGCTCCCAAAACTAATTCCTTCATGTTGGTTGCTACTATACTAACTGTCATACTGTGTCAATTATTTTCTAGTGGAAAGCAAATTTGCATCCGGGCGTTTGTTGATTTATTTACAGGAACAAACCAAATCCATATACATGCAGCATAACAAGTTTGCTTGGCATTTTTTAACTTGTGAAGCCCTCGTAACAGTGGAACTGAGCGCACAAGATCTGATGGCGTGCTGCGAACAGCGCGGTTTTGGGTGTGTGAATGGATGGATTGGTGATGCTTGGAATTATTGGTGTGAACACGGTATTGTTTCTAGTGGAGGATTTGGTACTCAGAAAACCTCAGAAAACCCCATTCACCATCAACGTTTTCAACTTGCGGCAGATTTCCTTTTCCAATTCTTGGACGTTGTCATAATTATCATCCTGCAGAAAATTCTGAGTGTCACTCGAAATCGCAAAAATTGTATTCAAACATTTCTCTTTGTCCATCAACATAACCCGTGAGTCTTCGTTTCGACTTAACACTATCACCTTGTCATTTGGTCTCATTTCTCTCAAACCTCGGAAGTGTGCCAGTACTAATGAGTTTTTATGTTGCGGAAAAGTTGTTATGTTCGTATTCCGTGAACTCTTATCATATGAACCAGAAAATTTATCACAATTAGGCTTCTAAGAGCCACTGCATCTAGAATGTATAACGCTGTAAAACTGTGTACAGTACAACGACACCAGAACTCTACTAGTCTCCCCGGCTACGAACAAACAGTCTACGTCTGTCACATCCGATTGTTGTATAAATATTCGCGCGGCTGCGGTATAAGCTACACAGGGAGGACAAACTGGCAGCTAGCTTCGCGTATTAAAGAGGAAGGTCTCAAATGGCTGGAAGTTCACTTAAAAAGGATAGGTGCCCATATACATGCCGACGGACGGCACCCAGCATCATCGGTTGTAAGGTACATAATACAAACAGGACACAGAGTTAAACTTCCTGACACATATTTGGTGAATTTTTGGAAAGGCATCTTCCGGTTTTTTGAAGCTTTGCACATAGAATGTGCTCAAAATGAAGTTGTGTTGACTCCTCGGCTACCCCGGTAGTCGGCATTCCCACAATTTTGACTTTCAGTTTTTGTGTCTGTCTATTTAATCTCTTAAGCCGTCACTTCCGCCCTGTGAAATTTTGACTCGTTTAAAACTAAGTACATGTCCGTGTGTGACAAGAATTTACGAAACGTTATTCCAGGAAACATCTTATGATTCGCGTCTTTTCTTTGTTCATTTTGGTTTCATCTAAGGAACGAACTGTTTCAAATTCTTTTTTCTAAAGTAAACAATTTCCACACCTTAGTGTATCAGTTGACAAGCCAACCGTCGTCAAATTTGTGGTTACCATTCATGATCAAAAGGGTTTGCGGATTCTACGCTTAAGCTCAGCATCGGTCTTTTTACGCTCATCATTGGTTACAATCATTCGCCTCCTATCTTACAGTCACTCATGTTATGGATTACGCCGTAATATTGCGGCCTTGGTGGTATCCAGACAGTTTAAGAATAATTTCAGTAGCACTGTGATTAACCGCTCACATCGAGTCCGATTTCGCTGGATCCACGTGTTAATGCACATGTCATATCAACACCAATTCAACCAAACGGTAACGTTAGTGGCAGCTCAAGCAAACTGATGAGAATAACGCCTAAAAATGATCCTGTGGATACTCCCATGACTGATTTGTTCATCTTACTCCAGACCGTATTTCAAAACTGGCAATTGATATTCTAAATACAAAGGCATAAATAGATTGGTTTGTTGGTGAACGGACTAATATTTCTATTGGGTTCGTCAATGTAGTCCCTGATTTGGTTTACATTATGGAAATCTGCAAACCTAGATGGGGTATGCATGGGGGATAAACGTAGTACTTCTATGTTTATTGTGTCCATAAGATTAACATACTCAAATTATGGTTGTTAATCCTTTAGCTGGATGCCGTTATGTTGATCCATTCATCGGAGACTGTCTACTTGTCTCAACATGATTCCAATTTACTTTGCCAAAAGAAGGTATACAGTTTGCTCCACCATAGCTCAGAGGTACCCCACACATTTTGTTTGTAGTCATGTCTTTTTCGTGTTAGAATCAACTCATAGTATTGGAACAAAGATTATTTTGATGCTGTTTGTCTATGATATGCTTTGGTGAGTATATGGAACCGAGCGGCTGTCCACTGTGGAACATATGTGACCAGAACAATTGATTGCAAATGGACCGAATAAAATGGTATCCTCCAAAGCTGAAAATTGAATAATGTTGTTAACCACTGGGAAAATGTCGACGCAGCTGAATGACTACAACGCACATTTGTAAATGTTTGCGACAACTCCGAAACAGTATGCAACAATGCTTAATTAAGGCAGAAGTTCCTAAATTCCCATACCATTTCAGCGCGTGTAACACGCGTGACAACGTAGTTCTACTACATCTATCTCGTTATGCATAAGAAATGTTCAACCTTTTACGTCCAGGGGTAAACAAAACCGTCACTGCCAAAGTATTGTTGATCAATTTTCTGTTCATCGGGCGTCACTACCTCCAAGCGACAGACGTCATCTTTGTGACAGGCATGATAACTGTGGGTCAAGCTAGTGCAGTGGA
>JTDE01001195.1:73798-93798 GCA_014338405.1 Paragonimus skrjabini miyazakii
GACAGATTGACAGGCTGAAATTTCCTACTCGATACCGATGCTGAGGTATGCGTTATTCCATTAACTTTAGGCAACCGGCAACGTTGTCAGCCTATTTTCCTCTTACAAGCTGCTAACGGAACACCGGTACAAACATGCAGTCGACGTTCACTCACTCCTGATCTTGGACTATAACGTCAGCTCCGCTGGAATTTTATGATGATAGACGTTCAGACCCCCATTCTGAATGCTGACGTCCCAGTCCACTTTGGTCACTGGATTGATATTCGGCATCAAACGCTTTTAAACAGGTTGACTTCCATGAATGCTAAGGGGAAATTAGCCAACATGGATTCCATCGGAATCCACATAGCGATCCGTGGCCGTCAAGATATTTTCAGCTGATCCAGCTATACCCGCAACTCACAGATCCGTCATACCAGGCTTACTCTTTGAAACACGACACGACACAAACCATTGTGAGTAAAAAAATTAACCAGTAACCGCACGACACAGACGTCTTCCTCCAGAAGACCTTAGAACTGCTAAGGTGAAAGTTGACCACAAGTTTCACTTTGGTATAGATTGTCCGTCCATGGTCTTCCCCCTTGCACTCGGTCCCTAAGAATACACCCAGCGATTAGAAACCATGCAGTGATGTTCGAGCCTTCAGCAGACTTAATCACAAAGAAACAAATAGTGTATCGGCATTTTCAATGGTGATATGAGTGTCACGAAATACACCCAGTGTCATCGAAAGAAGAATCCGTTGTACAACTGACGCCATCAGAATCAGGTCAAATGACTTAACGTTACGTGGATTATGGGATCTGCAAGTATATTAGCTAAAGATTGACCAGATAGTTCGTTGACATGCGTGAGTACATCAGCAGGCGAGATCAACGTGGCAAATCGATGGAACATTTAATTGAGAATAAAGACATGTAGGCGAACATATGCTTTCGATAATTCATCTTCAGGCCGGTACAATTATATAAGGAGTTAATAAATTTAGATCGAGATATCGATCAGACTTATTACAGAGAAACTAGGTCACTGGTCAGTCAATTGGCGATGGCTTGATTGGTCGGTTACGCCACGCTTGTCCATTGGGTTGACCGCGCAGGTTGACCATCGATCCAGTGGATTTGTGGCTTTTGATGGGTTGCCTGGCACGCGATATACCACTTTGAAGGCTTGATCTGTGTTCACCTGGTGTCCGCTTTCAACCAGATGATCGACAATAGCACTGTTGACCGACCGTGATTTCCCGTGCCCCAGCCACCGTGGATGGTGTTCTCGGATTCGTTTTTAAAGTTGTCTTGACGTTCGACCAATATAACCTGCTCCACAGGAACAAGTGAATGAATAGATGCACATAGATGAGGTCTGAACTGTCAGTCTATCCTTGTTATAAAATCTGAGAATCGGGGATGTGGAGAATTGAATACGGAGTTCTGCTGTAGCATAGGTCCTGCTAATCGTCTGGTTGAGCCTGTTTGTCAGCCTTTCGGCGGCATTTTCACCTTTAAAGGGTATTCGAATAAACACCGGCTTCTTTCTTACGTCATGCACGTCAGGCTTATGTGATAGTCTGTTCATATTTCTGGCGATAAATTGTTCCGGATAGCCGTTATCATGAAGTACATCCTTTATGAATTCGAGTTCACTTTCCAACGTATCCGCTGAACATATTTTATATGTTCTATCAGTCAGGCAGCGCACTAGATTTCTCTTCTGTTTTAGGGGTACAAAACTGTGAAAGTTCGTGTACTGACCTGTCCACGTGTTCTTGCGGTAAATTCTGCGTTGAATGGTACCGTCTATTCGGCAATGTAAACAAACAATTAGGAAAGATATCTCGCTTCCAGTCTCCTCCTCAAGTGTAAACCTAACTGACTGGTGGGCGCGATTGAATATATCGAATGATGTGTGCATATTAGTATCCGAACTGGCTACGATAAATATATTGTCTACGTATCGGTGGTACTGACTGAACTGGCTGATGGTGGATTGAAGCGTAGTGCGTTCAAGCTTTCCCATGAATATATCGGCCAAGGGAGGTCCGAGCGGGGATCCCATTGCTACGCCATCTGTCTGCCGATACAGCACACCGTTGAACAGCAGTTGTGCATCAAATGTTCAACGGAGCAGAAGCTCTTTCAATTTCAGTGATGGTAAACTAATATCGATTTCGTCCTCAGACACGTAATCACAGATAAAATTGACGGTTTCTAGCAACGGTACTTTTGTGAATAACGACTCTACGTCTAATGAGCATGATTTCTGTGAATTCATGTTAACGTTCTGTATGCACTCGACAAATTTAAACGTATCACGTAGACTGAGCGGGGCAATCGCCCTTCGGATAGGTTCAAGCAGTTTCACTAGCCACTTCGCCGTCGCGTGGTAAGGCGAATTCATCATATCAAGTATTGGACGAACCGGTACGCCAGGTTTGCGGACTTTTGGTAGTCCATAGAGACGGGGTATAATAGAACCCAGTGGTCGTAATTGCTCATAAGTCGCGGGAGTTATCAGCTTTTCGTCTTTTAATGACTTGAGACACTTAGTGTTCCGCTGTTCGGCCTACTCAATTTTGTCCCTTTCGTTGGTAACTCTACGAAACTTGGTCTGGTCTGCGAGAATACCATTCAATTTCTCGAGGTAATCGCTTCTAATCAAGATGATAATTCCAGCTCCTTTGTCTGGTCTGCTGAAGAGGATATCTGGATTCTGTTGAAGCAGCTTCAATGAATCCACGTGCCCCTTAGTTATAAGCCCTCTCTGTCTCGATGTACGCCTACAGTATAGCTGGCAGCAATTAACAAGTGTAGTTTCAAATAATTCAAGGTCATCTGGCGAACGCGGGGTTAAATCTTGCGTCTGAACGAAAAGATTCTCAAATTGTACCTCAAGTTCTAGACGTTCTTTCTTACATTGTGGGCAGCAAAACTTAGAACCGAGTGACAGCGCCTCGATTTAATTGAGTTAACACTAGGTTAGTCTAACCGAAATGAGTCCGATCGATAACCCGAGCCTCCCCTACCTGCTCTCAAAGCAAATGTGTTGATTTGCGAACGGCTGGCGTGAAAAAATAGTTGCATTTATTACTATTCTCCCAGTAGAAGATTTTAGAGCTGAAGATAATGTAATCAGTGTTTATTAACGAGTTTATAAGCACGGTGGAGATAACGAATTCCATAAAACCATCTGTCTAAATTATCACAGGCTACCAGAATGAAGTTGTTGCTGATTCGTCCAGATACGTGCGCACACATTCGGAACTCTCTTTTGAAAGTAACCATGCTGGTTGGTTTGCACATACTAAAATAATAACTTAGCAAATTTTGCAATCAAATTGTTAATCGAAAAATCAATCAGTACAAAATCAAGCAATTTTGACTGTCTGCCAAGTGTCAACAATAGCTCTGGACCACCGTATTCCGGTTGCGAATCTTACAACTATGGAAGACCAGCAACAACATTGGATTCAATTCCACAATGATTTTGACCGCGAATGATTTTGAACGTGCCGTTTCTTCCCCAATCCTTGTTCCATGAATTGGCCACTATCCAATAGGGAGTCTCTTCTTCCACGCCCCAGCCAAGAATACGCACCGCTTGTGCCCCCAACAACTCCCCACCATGATGTTGATATACACCGGATTTGTAGTTGAGCAGATCTGCGTAAACACTCAGAACAGCTTCGACCGGTCCATGTAGCCAAATTTCCTTCTGAATCACGATTGCATCCGGATAGACGTTGTATGACTTCAAACCTGTAAATATCAAATTAGGACAAGAAAAGATTTTGACTTCATACAATAGGTACTCGTGTTGGGGCTTGCAAACTACACATTTGCATACTTCATCTTATAAAGCATTACCAGCCGGATTCTCGCCAATACCAGACAGGATCGTGAACTCCGGATACAAAACGGCTGAAATTCTGCCCGTGGTGTTGATCACAGTGAACCTTAATGTAGGTGTAACGTCATCGCATACATGAGCGATCAATCCGATGTGATATGCACCCATACAAAATCTATACTTCCCTCTTCAGTTTTCACAGCAACATAGAATATTCAACCAGCAGAAGGAACATCTATACTAAATATCCAACGGAATGCTAATCAACATATCACACGGTTGGCATTTCACTAGTAGTTTCTTGCCCTGCCGTTATCATGCCTGCCACGAAGACGACATTTGCTGCATAGAGGTACCGACGCCAGATGAACAGAAAACCAATCAACTGTGCCATAGTAATTCTGCCGCGTCGAAATATTCTCAGAGGTTAATACCATTATTCAGTTTTCGGATTTGAGAGGTAGTATTTTATTCCGTCCGTTTGCAATCAATTGTTCTGATGACTTACGTTTCACAGTGGATGTAACCGAAACTGGTGTAATTTGGTGAGGTGAGATACAACGTTATACGTTTTTTCAAATCAAAATCGCGCGGTCCTCGCTATGTGGGTTATTCCATATAAGTGACTGTTACTGATTAACGTTTGCTTGTCCATGCTAATTTCTATTGTGGAACTGCAGATCCATCCAAGGTCTTATGGCATATGCGTTTGTTCACATGTTCCGTGTGTGCTCTAGCCATCTTCACTGACTTGGAGGCTTAGTGGGATCTGTGATACATTGCGGAATATTCCGCTAACGAACACTCAACAGTTGATATACGTATACATATATGTACGTATACATACATGACTATAGACGAACGTCTATATGGGACGTTGGATCAATAGCCAAAACGTTCTACATAGCCTAACCTTCAACCCAGATATCAGTATATAGTTCTCAAAACTTCCCGACTTCGAGCATTTTGCACAATCCCAACTCCACCTTGTAGTACCGCTATCTTTTGTGCACGTGAGCAACCGGAATGCATGTGACTAATGCGATGGATTTTATCTGAGGAGAAATCGCTTACTCAGCACAGAACGATATCGGTTGCTAAACACGTTAAAATGTAAAACTTTATGCATGACTGGATAACTGTTTAACAGAGATAAATAACTACGCGGCAGGGCTGAATGTTTTCCTGACTACAATCAAAGTGTGTCTGGTCTATGGTAGAACAAACTGTATATATTTTCCTGGCAGAGTAAATAGGAGTTATATTGAGATAGGTAGAGAGTCTTAGATGAATGGATCAATTCAATGGACACAATAGATATGGAAGTGTGACGTTTATCCTCTATACATATCCCGTCTAGGTTTGCAAATTTCCATGGTGTGAACCAAACCAGTATCAGTGAGACTGCATTGACGAACCCAACAGAAATATTAGTCTGTCCACTAACAAACTAGTCTGTTAATATATTTGTAATTCGAATATCAGTTACCAGTTTTGAATTATGGTCTGGAGTCCGATAGACGAATCAGCCATGGGAATATCCACAGGATCTATTTTAGCCGACATATCTCAGTGTGCTTGAAAATGGGGCCTCGTGTATCGTACGAAATTTTATGTGATACTTGGGACTCACCGATTACATATTTGTTTTAGCGATTAACCGAAGTAGTAAGATGTCATACATTATAAATGCGGGAATAGAATGAATACGACTAAAAGTTTCCAGTGATTAACACAAAAAGACACGACTCAAATAATGAACGTGGTAGCGACAAATCTTGTTGATCGTGATTGATTATCATAGATTTGGAAGGGGGTATGGAAGTCAAGTGATACACTGGAGTGTATGCTGGATCAATATTGATTAGATTGTCCCGCTGTTTTTGTCTCACAGCTAAGTAATTTATATACGGTTTTATCAGATGACTCACATTTACTATGATTTTGCGCTCTGATCTATCGATCAATTTCCATCAAATATCTTCTTTTGACTTACCCGCTCTGCTCATCATACTACCGTCCTCTCTCGGTGATTTCTTCCACCGTCAGGCTTAACAGCTAACTCAGCCGTTTCGTTTATGCTATTCAGTGATCTTGAGTGCTCGAAAGACCTGCTACCGAGAGGTGCTCAAAATGTCATCGCAGGGATTTTTTTCAGTATACTGTTCGTTCGCAAATTAAAATGAATTATCAAAACCATGCACAGCTTCAACGCATCTATCGCTTGCATGTTTATTGAAATGACGAAATAAAGACGTGGACCATTCTTGTAATAAAATGCTGTCAATCACTTACCCCTTTATAGTTTATTTTCTATGTCAGTTTCGATTCTGCAGTGTACAGCCATTCACATTTCGGTGTAAAACATACAAAATCTGAACAAAGCACTATGTTTAGTTGCTTCATGCACAAGTAAAAATATTGTGGCACATCTGGATGATTGTATGTGATGGCTGAAAAATCTGGCGACAAAACTGACCAAGTTATATGACTGAAATAGGATTGGACATAATATACATATTTAACAAGCAAACATACAGGCAGCTCGAAATAAGGCAGATTGAAGGTTGAATGAACGAAGCAAATGATGATTTCGGCACATGGGAATCGTTAATCAATATATGCACCTTACATCGTTCCTGTATATTACACATTAAGTTTCAGCTCTCAGACAATTGTAATAAGTCCTACATTATGTACTATATTGTTAAATGCCTTATTCCATAAAGTACGGTGTACATATTGGACGTTTTAAGGGCGGTATGGCACAAGAATAACCTAAAGTTTCCACGAATGTTTATCAAAAATGTGTGTTTTTAGGCAATAGTTCACACCATTCTGATTCATGTATTCAGGTAAATGTGAGGTGACAATCAGCTAGCTGGTGAAAAATCGATTTGAAATATTCAGATGCGGTTGCAGTGGCATCAGAATACAAGCAAAAGCAAGGGCAGTAACGGCATTATTATCCTCATCAGCGCAGTAGTAGGATTGCTAAACTGATGTAATGGCAGTATAATGAAACATTTTTGTGTTCAAACTCCAGATGTTTTCTTACCTTTCCTGAGATCAGCATCATATTTTAATCCCGACGTTGAATTGCATTGACGTTCACATTTGGGTGTGGCATAATGGTGTACCGAACAGTTTTCCTTCTTGGTGGCCTCATATGGATTATGATTGCATGGAGGGAACGGGTATGGAAGGCAGGTTGTTTGAGTACCAAACCCACCACCAGACACAATACCGTAATCACGCCAGTAATCCCAAGCATCACCAATCCATCCGCCCACACATCCAAAACCGCATTGTTCACAGCACGCCATCAAATCTCGTGCGCTTAGTTCCACAGTCACTGGGTATTTATTGCGATAAGTTTTGATGCACATTCGATCGCTCATGGCTGATACCGCACCGATAGCCTGACAAATAGGATGAGAAGATTTAAATGTTTGTAATTACAATAACCAAAACAAACTATCTCCTTGAATACAAAGACTAACGTCGTGCCATTTGATAGCATCCAATCTGGTGATTGCGAATGTGGCGTGGATAATGTCGAGCAAACTTGTAATGTTGCACTAAATAAGAAAACGTCCGGAAAAAAATTCTCCTTTGAATAGAAAATAATTGACTAATTCAGAAATTCAGTATAATACCAATCAATATGAAGGCACTAATTTTGGCAGCCTACGTTACTGGATTGCTCAGGTCGAAATTCAACACGATACAAACAGGTGACCATTTCACAAGCAGTCAATGCTCGTGAATTCCTGCTAGACGGCCCAGGGTTGCTCCAATACATCTACATGAATGGTTCGGGTTTGTCCATGGAATCTGTTCTATGTTACTACTTCGGTTGTTTATTTCATATAAAGTAAAAGGGGATTTTGTTACTTTCTGTTTGTATATCACACAGAACTGATCAGACTTATCACAATTCACAGACAGTCCCTTTTCAGGTAAAGCATCTTGTTGGAATTTCAATCTCGCTAGATCTCGTTAGCAGCGCACATACTTGTCACGGCCGTCGTGTGAAATCCTGCCATGCTTCTATGAAACAACCCTGTTAACCAGGGTTGATTTCAATTTAGTCGAGGTCGAATTTTTCTATCAGAACGCTTAACTCCTTCAGATCATGACTAATGCACAGGTTGTCCATCGTTTTGTAAGGAAACGCAGTACTGTCCGTTAACTCTAACCTAGAACCACTTGACTAGGTCTTTCATCTCAGAAAAAACTTCCAGCTGATTGCAATGACACAGAAGTATTCCAGACTCAAAGTGAATAGTCGGTGATCCGGTTAATTTCATGTCACCTACCAAAACCGACGGTTTAATATTACTTTGGACGAACTGACTTTACAAAGAAGCATTGTTAAAGACAGCTCACGAGACACGGTATTAAAGTCAGGCCTTGTACGGACATGGTATAATATTGCAAATGGTTTTAGAAAGCGTCCAGTGTGAAAATTGGAATAATGTCCCCCACTTATACTGTGGAGTCACGGAACAGTTACGCCAAATGCAATTGTCCAAATGGTTTACTCAGGATTATGCTAAACCCTAATGCGTATCTGCAAACCGGCAGTCCACCAATCGCACTGTGAGCTGTACTAACCGTGGTAGGTTCTGTTAGTGTTTATCTCATAGGTTTGGAATACCAGCAACAGATATCTTCTGGTTGTAGATTTTTCATAATCTTAATGTGTGCTCATCATACTGTACTATTCGCTTCACTGAGTTAAGCCATGTGACATGGTAATATGCATCAAAATTGATGATTTTTCGGTAGCTAAGTTAACCCAGCTTAAAAAATCTTAGGGCACATGCCAGTATGGAGGAATATTGATTGCTTGTTTGATTTATCGCAGATTCTACGCTTTCCAAAACAGCAAATTTGGTTATCATCAAAACCGCATCAGGCGTTACTGAAATATGGTTAGCATAAAATTCAGCTATTGGTACATCAAGTCGGCCGTTCTTCCACATGAGAAGACATGACGCTTTAATATACGCGGTGATCATTATCAAGATTTGTGGGACCTGCTGTCCAATATGCTCACGTAATTCCAGGGTTAATATCCACGTGGAATTTGTATATAATATATTACTCACCCAAGAAGATGCGCAACTCGATTCATCATAAATTTTCCTAATCGAAAGGCACTTCGGCCAACGTTCACGAGAGTCAAAGCTCTCGGGGATTTCCCATCGAAGGTCCTCATGTTTAACGGTGGGTCTGTTTGATTTGTGTGCCTGATTGGGTCCAAGTCTCGCGCCCAACAATTTTCTCACATCGCCAAGTGATTTGAACCGATCGCTTAAGGCAGCTCTCCATGTGCTTCCAGGCTGTAATTTAATGAAAATCATAACGTCATGTTGAATACCCTAATATAATGTCGAGATCAATTAGAGAGTTTTAGGTTGTAAAAATTGGGCAACAGTCATAACACATACTTTGGATTTATCCGCCAAATGGACTTAACTCACCAGATTATAATTTAGTGGAGGCAATGTGGGCCTCAGAAACGAGCTTACACTGAAATTTTAGTAAGTCTCACTGATAGCATCACAATATTTTGTTCTCATTTCATTTGGTCCTGATTCCAAAAATCAATATAATGGGCGCGGGCTAGCTCCCGTTATCGTAAGTGTTCTAGCCAGAATATGTGCAGTTTGCAACACGACCAAATATGTGGGAAAAGAAACATATAACTTGCGGTTCAAAAGCAGAAAACGTCGTAAGTGAGTGTATGCGCACAAATTAATCCGTTCTTAATTAATGGATGTTTGGTGGCGTGCATGCAGTTCTACTTTATGGGCGCCTAGGGTCTCACTGCTGAACAGAAACTATATGCAGGATGGAAACGAACGACTGCAGCCAAGGTGTTACAAAAGCTTTTGACGTTGCTACTTCTATTTTTGAAGTTGGATGAAATGAACGGAACACGACCACACGCACACCAACATTGACGGCCATCATATGTCCTGAATACCACTGCAACATATCCAAGAGGAATTTCGAGTGGTGGCATTCTGTACCCATAACATTGCTCCCAAAACTATGATGTCCGAAAAGCGTGTTGAAACATCGTTTTCTAAGTAGCAGAATGAAAGGAAACGTTTCATTTATTAGTTTTAGTTATTCTAGCGATAGTTTGTTTTTACGAAGCCAGAATATGGAGTTCTTGGTATTGCGCATACAGGAGACAACGTTTTGGGTATTCAGTCGTTTTAGGAACGACGAACTTCCGCGGTCTGCTTACCGATAAACTATATAGAAATCTTGTGTTATACAATTTCCATAAATCTCTTATTTGAATCGCAGTTGTTGTGATTCAGATACGAGATTAGGTGCACAAGTTTCTTCATTTTAACTGCACATAAATACTGAGAGTTTACCAAAACGAATGTCAGATGTCATTATGCCTACGCCTTGAAACACCATCAGGTGTTCTATTCTCTCAAAACTGCCTATCAGATGAATGGGCCACTTGCTGTCCGATGTTTGTTTTCAACAATTAAACGTTTCAAGAAAATTAGGACTAATCTGAAAAGCTTAATGGTGTATGATTTAGAGACAACTATTTTGCCAATTTTAGAACAATCCCCAGACCTTCCACCCAGCAGCTCCGGTTGACGTTGTATAATGTCAGAATGGCGATTATGATACTATGCGAATGCATTTCATAACAGTACTAATGACGGAAGACGTAGTGACCAAAGAGATATGTGACTGCAAAGAAGAGGCCAGGTTTTTCTGTTGTACTAATTTTGGAAGAACTCAAATGAAGGCTACCGTCTTGCATAATATTATTACTGTTCGCCACCTAACAGTTATATGTTTTAAGGTCATTGTCAAAGTTCTTGGGTGGAACCAGTTCTATCAAGTAGATCCACATCTTTTGCTCGATAATTCCAGTGTATATAAGGAGCGTGTGCGCTGCGTCTATGTGGTTATGGTAGGCTGTCCCTGCCACGGATTTACCTGTTGATGCTTATATCCACGATAACTGATATGTGCTGCTCACCTTATAGGGATTAAGCGACCAGGAATCTGTGTCCAACAAATAAAGTTTTCTACAAGAACGACAGGATTTTCATCGGGGTTTTATGTCAGCAGGAAAACACCTCCAAAACCACAAAAAAACAGCCAAATGGAAGCGGTACGTCAAAGATTTCACGCAAATGACACGGTACGTCAAATCGCATAATCGTTCTTCTTGACGCATGTGCACTGACTAGACATATCCCAGGGTTTGATGTTTTCGATTGCCATCTGCCAACAACTGTTTCTAAGAATCTCCTCCAATCTCCGAAGCCATAACTTATTTGGCTGTTGGTGTGACAATAGAATGGCTCAAAATTCCAACAAACTGATTGAAGGATCAAATATGAATATGGGACTTTCTCCCAAAATCATTGCGATTCGCATAAACGATTCACTAAGGGAAGAAAACCTTGAGACTGAAATGAAAATATCTGTAGAAGGCAAACGGTACAGATTTTTTTATGAAGCGTTGAGGTTGGCAATAATGATCCCTTGGTTCAGCGTGTGTAACATATAATATTTACCCAAAAAAGTTTGAATTACCATATTTCGCTTAAAAACAGCTAACAAAACATACTATCGCGCCGAGTTGTTTGTGGGCGATATGGGAATTTGTTACACATGCCACATGGTATAAAGACCGATTTCTGAAATATACGAATGATTGCAAGTTTGACAGCGATTTATCCATCCTATGTGCGTACTGATTAAATGAAATATTTTGTTACTTTCAAGTTGAACTTTACTCAAATTTAATCGCATCCACCTCATTCAGATAGACTTTCCAGCCAGGCCCCTTCGAAAAGAAGCACTAGACTCAAGTGTATATCATTGCCACGGCCGGGACTGGAACTCCAGCCACGATTTCATGTGGCATCCGTGTTAACCACTGCGCCATTGACCTCACATTGGGCACGACCGAATTATCATATCTTAACGTTCAACAACTTTTGCTCGTGAGTAATGTTCAACTTAACCTTAGCCATCATCGTCATAAATAATCTAAAATATCGGCTAGCAGGTTTGATGAGATCGGAGGTTTCGATCTGTCTCGGAAGTATTAATTGCAGGGTAATTGACTGAAGTCAACAGAACAATTAATATCTCCACTCGAGATGATCGGGTGGAAGAGTGAAGAACTTTATGGTTCGGCTGGTAACTTCTGGTTGACCAGGCAGTTGCTTAGTATGTAACTGGAATACTAATATCTGAAACACGGAAGCAGATGGACTACATTGGCAAGATCCGAGCAGAGAACGAAGATATTGAAGATATGGCCTAAGACCTGTTTCAGCGTAATAGTGTTAAATGTTAATGCACTCTACACAAGATCGGAAAGAGAAAACAGGGTCAATTTGGGACTGAGAGCTCAACTAAAACTCCCTCCACACGATGTATCAGAACAGTTGGAGGACAGAAATCATAGACAGCTATCGTGACCAACATTTCGAGAATGGATGACGCCTGAAATCGTATGATGATATGAAGTAAGTGAACATAATTAACCTAATCTACTGGTGCTTAAAGAACTCATTGTCTAAAGGTTGATCACCTACCAAACCGACCCTATTCACGGCCGCATTCACTGCCCCAACATATGGCTATCTGAAGAGGACATATGCTACCCATAGACCCTTGATATACTCTGTGAATGCAGTCCCAGGCTAGAAATTTTTGTTGAGCGAACAGTTGAACGTCCATCTGGATGCCACTCTCCTAGATGACACGGTTAGTGGTTGTGTGCAATCATGAGGCAAGACTGACATTATAACGCAAAAAATTTACCTGGATAAAGTCCTGATATCGCGGATTCTGGTCACTACAATTTGGATTACTTGCATCTGACAACCTACGTACTTGTCCCTAACAACCATGCTAGTTGAACGCCAAGATGATTTCAATCCCTTCAGTTTCTGTCGGGCATTCATATCTATCCAACTGTACTGAAGCAGAGAGTCAACGTTTTTCCAAACTGTTCCTAGGACGGTGGGTATAAAGACCCCCAAATGAGCTGCTGGATAGCATTTTGCTAGAAGATACAGCTAGTTATTCATGAATGTTCAGCGAATCGTGGAGGATAGCCGATCACGAAACGGAATTATTTTAGGCTTGGTGTGACATCGAGAGTTGCGAGCTTGTCTAACAACTTGCGCAACAGTTCCATGAGGTCAGTGTTATCTGTGGTGATTGTAATCCCTAATCGAACATTATATGATAATAGTGTTTTGCTGTATGAATAATTATGTTGAACATGATAATGAGTACAATACGATTTCGTTGATTAACGTGCCACGTTATTACTACTGTGTAGAAACCCGCTCTGGGTTTGAGCTAAGTACATTGCTGATTACTACTCCGTATTCCTAACCGTCACATTGTCACTTCGAAGTTCGGAGACCTGCATTTCAAATAGTCATCGTTTGCTGCATCCATCTATCTTCTCAACAAATAGAAGTGACCGCCCAGAATAAGCCACTGATACACTTCTGGAAAGTAAACCATTTCTCAGATGTATAAAGCACGCATTACTTTGTATTCAGGATATTGCTTTGGGGCGATAGCACCATGATGTGCGTAATGTAAGATGAATGTAGAGAATTGCTGATCTGCTGACCACGTTTATTTCCTTTACAGAGAAATAGGCCAGCAGTCATCGTGTGTGCCAGTGTGGGTGGATTTAGTGTTGTCATTCTCATCTTCCAACGTGGTCTCATGTGTGATGACACGTGGTGTGAAACCGTGATGTGGGAAATGACCTAATACATCGTTTACGAAAGGGGACATCCAGGTCTGCTGCACTATTGGAAAAAAATTCAGACTTGAAATCACCCTACCGTTCAGAAGGTCGTGTGTTCTCTTGCAGATCTGTGGATACCATACTTAATGAATTAGAGCTTACCGAATTTTTAAGCTTCAGAGGTGAGACGTTGCAACTCGATGAAATGGTGAGTGCGATTTCTCATGTACTTCTTGAAATGTGACAGTTTCAACGAAGTAAAAGCACATATACATTAGTGCCACGCATCCAAGCGTGGCTTAGAACACACACCATGTGAATGCTAATAGGCTCAACTCTTTGTATCCTATCGTGATATTTCGCTTAGTGTCGGTAGAGGTAGTACAATACATAAACGAGAAAACTAATGAACAAGGGTGCTCCCAGCCCACAGACAAACAGCTCACATTACGGCATAATTAATGCGGTGAACATCTACTGGATCCATCGCCCATCAAAACTCCGGCACAATAGAATTAACAAAAAACTCACCAAACCATCATCCCATCAGGATTGGGAGAAATATTTCAATGTTACACTTCTCACTAGTTGCCAAGTTCTTTGTTCTGTATTGCATCAGTCAGCTTACAGTTTGTGGGTTTGCAAGTGTCGGTATGATCAGCCAATGACAGACCACGATTTCTTTGATGTTGTTGTCGTTTCTTATCTCATGAATAAAAAACTGCTTACCACAACCAGTTCGAAGCCTTCCTCTCATTACCTGCAAGGAAGGTTTCAATTCGAGCACGATTTCTAAGGCAACTCGAAACCAATAATTCTGAGTGTTGAAAATTGGTGTTGCGGGATAAAACTACCTGGAATTGAGCAGTTAAATCATCATTCTGATGCGGGTGAAGTCAAGGAGTGGGTCGAAAGATGCGAACTATGGTGCACCGTTTGCCGTGATATGAAGAAGGAACACTAATCGGTGTTCTTGATTACCGCTGGTGATCGTGAGTGGTATTCATTATTGACGATTCTGGCCTACCCAAACGCTTCAAAATCATTGTCGTTCGACGAACCGCAGAGGCTGCTGTTGAAGCACGTGCCTCCTGTCAATTTCTAAGTCACAGGACAGGCGGAGTTCAATGTACCTGCGCTTTCAACAAACACGAGTTTTTGTGAATGCAAAACCAAGCTCCCCGCTGCAAATTTTGTGATAATCTGGAGGAGCATCTACGCGATCGACTGACCGCTGGTGTGAATGACTGATATTCAGCGGATAGTGCTCGTCAAACAACGTATAACTTACCATGAAATCCGAAACACTTGCGAGTAGAAGAATGATATGAATGCCGTTACTGCTGATATGAACGTCGTGCTACTTCACAATAAAAACGTGCACACGCGTACCAGGAGTCAACTAATAAACATGTTTCTACGGCTTCTCTATGCTTCAGTCCAAAACCCTGGCCCAAAGAAAATGAGCCTTTGTTTCTCGTGCAATAAAATGCATCCATGACCATCTTCCCCATTCCATAATGCGACTGTAAAACAGACATCGTTCTTCACTCAAAACCTTACCTCTGATAATATACCCAGTGGAAGGTGTACCAGGCAACTGCTTTTCACGAATTATCTAGGTCGGTAAGGACTGTCTCACTGTAGGCTGCTAAATCAATGTCGTGGTGGTTCAGTTCAATCGAGATCAATGCAATATGTTCTGGTGCTGCATTACTGCTTCAGCGTACGGACAATCCATATCCCGAAGGACAACGTCCTGGGTTTTCGGATATTCCTCAGGGTGACAGGAAGATCCCCACACGGAGCCTCTTAATCGAAGGTTTGATCTGCGGGACAAGCGGAAAGTGGGTTTCATCGGCAGACCCCCACACGCAACATCAAACTCAATTGCACGAACTGCGTGACAATGGAAACTGTCAGTTACACAGTAACGTATGACTGAAAGCTTCACGACCTATAGCAAGAACGTCACCGGATTACCGGTTCTAGAATACCGGTATAATAACGGCAACTGACTAAGCGTAGCACTCATGCACACGTACAATGCAATCCACGGACACTTGGAAATACTTCTACCGTAATGTGAGCTGTTTGTGAGTGGCTTGCAAACATCTCTAAGTATCTGTATTCCCGTTTGTAAATTCCACACTGTTTACCGAGAATAAGCGAGAATTCATGATAAGGTGCAGGGATACTCGTAACAGAAAGGACTAGGGAAAATCTGAAGTCGGCAGTGGCGTCTCATAAAAATTAACAAATTGATTTCCACATACGAGTGACAGTCACCCAGTCTGTGTATGCTCGAATTGCAGACTAACAGGACAATGTTTCATTCATACCCACTCAGACAAGTCACTTGGAAATGGACGATGTATCACAATCGGGAATGACGGCATCGGTGGTGTAATGCTCGCCGAGTGCAGCTGATCCATCATAAACCAAAAGGAATGGCGAGTCAGCTGACACGCGAAGTGGGTTTCACGATGAGGTTAACCGGTACATTGACATTTCATGTTCGAAGGAGGTATAGCTGGCTCCCCTACGACTAATGTGTAACAACTACATGTGCGGGTGTTGCTTCTTACAAGAAATCAACACTTGCTCCAGGATAACTTTGACACTCCTCGCAAGTGCTCCTTGGAGCAGCTCTAATCACGGGACAGACTTTACACCGGATATTTTATTTAGATTAGAGGATGTAATCCGGGAATAATGTGTAACTAACCAAATCCATATCGGGACATTGGCATATTCATTGAGGAGTGACAATCAGACAACCTTCATCAACCATGCCGCTCATCCCATCGTAAACCTCAACTTTCGCTGGGTTACACATACTCAAAGTAAGCTTTACAACGTTTTCCAATGCGAGTGAATTACTCAGGATTGGTTGGAAAACAAACCGCCCAAAATTGACTTACTTTTGAGTTCACAAAATTTATCAGTTCGTCGGAAAGTGGTTCATATTTCGGCAAAACGGGATTGTCCGCTTTGAGCGCACCAAGCAAAACGAAAATGCAAAATGCATACAAACCCAACATCGTTACATCTAAACATGTGACCAAATGATTGTCGGCCCACGATTATATGGTCTCCGAACACGACATGTCTAATCTATGCTCGTTCGAGTAAATTCTGCTCGGTCAAAGTCTACGCTCAGGTTACTGACAGCTTTTGCTTGAAAAAACTCAAACACACATATGCGTTGCTGTCGATTCGTCATTCATAATCTCATGTCCACACTTTCGGATCAGTTCATTCTTAGTTGGTCTATGTGGGTGGGTGTAGTAGCCCCCTAACAATTCGACCCCACGTTCATACAAATAGAATTCGTATAGAGTTAACCACATGTGGCGTTAATGTTGGTAGATCAGTGGAGTGAATTGAAAAGCTGTCGTGTTTTTTTCACCGCCTCCGCTGATCGGACCCAACTCATTGCATCCTAGGCCATATCAGTTGAAATAACTGGTACATCGTGAAACACTACATACTCAATAATTTCAATCTTGAACACAACTACAAACCTGCAAATCACAATGACTGAATGTAGCTTGACGTTAACCCCCAAAACGTCAAGCGGAACAATGGATTGAGACGAGAACTCATTATATTTGATGTAGTGCATGCAAAGAAACCTTCGGTACACATATACTAAAAGTCAGATAAGGATTTTTCGATCAGATTACTGAGAGAAAAACTCTTTGTTGGATCGATCCGTAGGCTCGGTTTTCACACGTCTGTTTTACTGAGCTTAATCATTTTTCGAACAAAACCAATCAACCAACAATCTAGTCGACGGCAGGCAACAGCACTATTCAGGCTCGTTCGATCTTAGCTCGAACTCACACTGCTATGCTGTGTTAGTGACTCGCCTTTCACTACGTATGGCATATTAGCTACAGTCCGAATAGGAACGCGTTCAAAATATTGGTGAAAACCCCGATCGTGTTCTAGTTATCATATCACTCAGCAGAAATTACAAGATAGATTCAGGAATGATGGCTGCCTCAATTTAACCTACGCCCGGTGAGATTATAATTTGGGTTTCTGCTTACCCTTAAAACACGGAGGCAGTAAATCTGAATTTTAATTTAAAACCCGCGGACCTATCGAGTCTAAGTGACATCGATGTGAATCACGTGGTTTGTACACACGTATGTGAGTACCGATATGTCTGTTAAGTTAACACTTCAACATACTGACGTTATTTCTCAGATCTATCGTTTGTTGGCCGATTATCGTTTAGGACAACTAAATGAAAAGGCTGTGTTTAGTTGCAATGGCCACTAAATAATCCGGATGTTGTAAGACAAAAGTTTCAGAAGTTTCAAAAGAGATGTAGAGTTAGACTAAGGAAATATCGCATCTTTACCATAAATACGCTGAGATTTTTATTACTCGTATTCGTGCACTCAAATTCCAACGAAACATTTGTTTTTCATTAGAGTAAACATAAGTAGAAGCCTTACAAGATCTTTAACTGTCTCACCAATGTTCTGTTGTCCACTCTGACACTCGGCTGAATTTCTCTTGCAATCAAGAAGTTACTACATGAGTTAGTCTATAAACCATCAATTTACCTTAATGTAATATGGTTCTGATTGCTAAGAATCCTCAAAATTCTACACACACATTCCGCGAACGCAGTTCCTCTCTCTGTCCACAGTGCTGTCATTTATCTTGCTACTTAGTAGATGAGTGCTCAGCTCCGACCCATAATTATCTGGTAGACTGAATATCATAATAAAACTGTAGGTCAGTGTTGCCAACTTGTTAGAGATAAGGCGAACAACTTAGATATCTAATGGGCAATGTACACTGATTGTGAGGTACGAACATTCACTTCATACGCTATTTAGCATCCACCGTTTAACCGAATTGATGGGGTCGATAACACGTAGGCGTAGTAAGTTAATATGCACTTCAATCTGTTTTGATGCTATCAAGTTTCAATCGCATGCGCTGAATGAATGAATTCATGCAATTTTTCGAAATGATCCTACGTTAAACTGACACTTCTTACTTAAAATAGTTTCGTTAGAAATCGGCGAGTAGGTGTTCGTTTATCAACACTTTATATACAGATTATCGTTAAACGATCTAGTAGGTATAAAGGGTTATAGAAAATTTGTCTCTATCTTTGCCTGTTTGTCACAATCTTTTTTTGCTTGGGTTGAAGTTTGTTTTATGTTTTTGACATGAAGCCGTTGTTTTTAGTTCAGTTTTTCTTCTCCTCAAACCCAATGTCTACAGACACTTTTACAAAACGATATACTGCATAGTGGAAAAATTCCACTACCTACAACTTATCTTAGTAGTACAGTGCACATTCCTTACAGTTCAACCTCCACTTATACCCGGTCACCCAGGTCACCGTGATGTATACAACATTTTATAAATGAGCTCATTCCCGCTGAGTAGAAAACATTTGCAAGATTGATAATGAATCAGCGAAACGTTCACTTATACTTAGTGCATACTTCTGAGTATCTCGTCACTTTCTTTTTGAGAGTGAATAGTGAACAGTTTACTATGTTCCACTAGAAACGTATGAAAAAACCTATATCACTCGATAGTCATTTGGACACTTTCGAGAACCGATTAACCGAGTGTCCTGAACGGAAAACGCGTAAATCAATGGCAACCGTGGAATTGCATGTTTGCGTTACCAAAGATTTGTCCTCTTGTAACAGAATATTTCTTTTTTATCAGCAACTATTGTTTCTAAATATGCATTCACATCAAAAACCAACTATGAACAAAATGTATGTGCGCACCGTTATTTTTGACACTGCGCAATTGTCGACTGTAAGACAAGAATAAACAAAAGTTTGCATAATTCTCCGTGGAAAAAGTAATCAAGCAACTGACAAACACACGTGCAAGTGCCTATAGATTGCATACCCGATTTCCTTGCATGCACGATGATGCAACAAGGAACATGAGGTGAACAGATCAATCACCAGTTCAACCAACTCCTTGTCTTTGTAATGTGGCATCATATAGAATGAATTCGTTTTCGCATGTTGGAGTTCAGCTTTAATTGTAAGCTATATTTGCTTCGGTTCTCAGACCCAAAGATGCCCTTCGATAACCGCATGTTACACCGTTGACATTATTTCGTTAATTTTCAAGTTGAACATCACCCACAATCGGTCGCAGTTGTCGCATCCCCATTGACTTTCCAGTCGACCCCTTTCAAAAAGAAGCACTAGACTCGAGTTTCGCTTTCATTAGAGCGGGGTTATCGATTGGAGTTAACAGACAGTAACTGTGTCTCCATTTCGAGACGATCGGGCAACCTGATCATTACTCACAGGCGAAAGTGGTTGAGCGTTCACATATGATAATTCGG